>JADDOH010015504.1:0-20293 GCA_016648135.1 Agrypnia vestita
CGTGACTTCGAATTACCTGATTTTTCTAACTACGCGCAGAGCGTTTGTGTGTCGTGATTATAAGAATGATTATGTTATTTTAGTCACCGTGACTTCGAATTACCTGATTATTCTAACTACGCGCAGAGCGTTTGTGTGTCGTGATTATAAGAATGATTATGTTATTTTAGTCACCGTGACTTCGAATTACCTGATTTTTCTAACTACGCGCAGAGCGTTTGTGTGTCGTGATTATAAGAATGATTATGTTATTTTAGTCACCGTGACTTCGAATTACCTGATTATTCTAACTACGCGCAGAGCGTTTGTGTGCCGTGATTTATTGTCTCTTTCAATGCAATATTTGCTACATATGAAAGCCGGCTAATATGGGAATAACGTGTCTATATTATAATACGTCAATGATTCTAACCATAAATTACTGGTGGCCAACTTTTGTCAAACGGCGGAAATTTATTTGTACACCTAATAAAATACTGAAAATGTACTTTTTGTGAATGGTGAGACCAATCCAACGGCGGCATTCAGGGAGACCGCGGGGGCTATCGGAGTGCCCCCACGGACGGTGGATGGCTATTGCGCGGCTCCTGAGGGGCGACCACACAATGGACATACATCAAAACATTAAGTGCGATACGTTCCAAGTAAACAATTCCACGTAAACATGACACATTCATATATTTCACAACGTTCTCCTCGGTTGCGTGACTCATTGCTCCAACTGTTTCCTTATTTCCGTCCATCCGCCGCAAAACAAACATGTTATTAGAAGAAACGTATTATTAATTCTCGACAGACGTCAGACATCAGCACAAGCAAAACGGAATACATGAAATGCACGCACAGTAACACGATTCAAACAGATCAGCCCTTAAACATCGATGGAGGGAAACTACCCGAAAGAGTTTAACCGGTCGTCTACCGGAGATCCCTGAGCGACAACTTTTGCACCCTCTATGTGCCGGAGCGCAGATCTGCGCTCCCTGGACACGTATGCCAATTCGGCCTATTTTACCTGCGTTTATGGGTTTTTAAACCTTATTATTGGTTGTGTCTCAAGTTTTTGAATGAATGAACGAGTTCTATGTGTCAAGTAACCTCATTTGCCGCGCAAACCGGACAAAAAATCATTCCAAATGTCGTCTTCGAACCGAGCATTTATTGTGTTATTACGCCCTTTATATTAAACTCGTGGCGTCTGCTTGCTTGCCGTCGAAAAAACTTTGGATCGATTTTTAACCCTTTACCCGTGATCCAATCGAGCTGAAACTTTGCAAGCAGACTTGTGGCGACGAACAAGAAGATCTATCAAATTTTCGTTAAAAATTAATAATAATTACAGTATGTAAGTTGTATGGAAATTCCGACGCAAATGGTAGACACGAAACCCGAAAATGAGAAAGGGAGTATTGTAAAAACTTGTTTTTTATGGGTTACTTTATTTATATGTTAAAATTGTGTTTTTTTTTTTCAATAAAAAAGTAATAAAATGAAGTATTTTTATATTCTTTGATATATTTGGAACGAAAATATTGAAATATAATATCTTTAGTGTTATTGGTTCCATGGTTTTATTCGATAAACATGTGCGTACATTTCTGACAGTAAATTTCGTTATTTATTTTATAATTAATGAATAAGTAATTATTGAAGTCTGTATATTGAGAAACCAGAAACTGCAACTTTTTATCGATTATTGTTGATTTTTACATTAATATAACCGTCACAAATAAGTGTCTAACAGCAATTGTGCGCGGAATTGCGCGGCAGACAGGGCACATTCCGCGGTACGTACGGCCGGCATACGACCGGTTAAATATCTAGGCTCAGAACCTTACCCACAGAACCTGTGTAGACTGGCAGAAATGGAGATCGATCGCTGGCGTCTATCGTGTACCTGTGAGGACTAAAGGTTTTGTATAAAAAACTGCAGTGAGATCTGCACAGCTTAGAATGCTGGACCGCAAATAAGGTGCGAGAGCAGAAACTCGAAGATGAAGATGAAGATGCTCTGATGGTATGGGGTGCAACGAGGCTTTACAAAGTGAGAAATGAGCGTATAAGGGGTTGTTTTAGAGTGGTCTCTGTTGCTGAAAATGTGAATAAATCTAGACTGTAATGGTATGGCCATGTAATGAGACACGAAGATTATATCGTATGTTCTATTTCTTAGTATCAAATAAGCCGTTTGAATTCTGAATAAAATAAAATAAAATTAAAGAAATACAATGCACACCGCACTCAAAATAGAAGGGACTAAAAGAGGTAGAGGTCAACCCAGCGTCACGTGGTGGAGCAGAGGAGAAGGACCTGAAGAATGCCCAGTTGGACGAAGCGATATCCCAGAACAGGTATCGTGGAAAAGAAAAATAAGGAGAGCATGAAGCAGGGTGAAGTAGAGCGTAAGGGTGAAGAAAAGGGGAACCACCACACACCCAGGGCCGTTCTATGGGCAATAGCTGACATATCGGCATTTTTTTAATGCTAAAGTGGCCGTAATCACCGCCCCGCCGACACCCATGGGAATGCAAGCGGGACGGGGAGGCGTCCACACAAAACCTCTTCTCTGCCTCCAAAACGCAAGGACAAATGACAATTGGAATATACTTATCATCCATTAAGTGGGAATTGCAAATTACAGGAAATGCTACAGTATAAGGTCGTAAGGGTGAAGAGGAAAGAGAAGACGTCTCGAATGTGGATGTAATGCATCGAGAATTTTCCTCCATTGTCCCTATTACGAGCCCTGTCTCCCCAGTCCTAAGATCGATATATCATATATCTGGGATATATTTTATTATTACTCAGCATAATTTTATTTATATAAGGAAACATACAGTACAGTCTAATACATAATGCATCTAAACAGTTTTTTTTTATGTGACCAGTGATGTTTCCCAGGATTAACAACTAATGGAATTAAAAATAAAAATTAAAACATTATAAAAATTAGCAATAGCAAAAAAGTAACAAAAAGAAAATAAATTAACAATACGTAATGTAGAGTAGGTACAATGGTTGTTTTATTTAGTAACTTGCAATAAGAAAATTTTATATGTCTAGATTGTGGAATAATGGTTAAATAAAAACATGGCGAGATTAAGTTGCAAGAACTAAATTGCATTAAAATCTTCTTCAAAAAGTGCAGAATAATTTTGTGGTGATATTTTTAATATAATTAATGTTTATTTTTATTTTTTATTTATATATAATTTAATATAATTCACCACTTATGTATTTAAAAATATCAACATGTTTCAGAGCCCAGGGCCCAGGATACAATGTATACTAACAAATTGAAATCGAAAATCAAAGTATAGACAGTCAAAATATAAAAATTATATATGGGAAATGAATAATAGTGAAGTACCTACAAACGTGAAAATAAATTTAAAAGATAACTATTTGTAAAAATATTATTTAAATATAATATATATTAAATATTAAAAATATAAAATAAAAACACATGACACCTTTATGAACCAGTGGTGGAGAGGCAAAAAATGTTATAATTTTTTTTTTATCAATTTCACCACGGCAGTGTAGTAAGTAAACGAAAATTTTTCGAACTTATATGTTGGAGTCTCTTTTTAATCGGTTCACCTTTTTATTCCATTTTTAAGGTTATCCGCTTTTTATAATGCAATAGTCACAAATATTTTATGTTCCTAACATGGACAGTGATGTACCAGTAATGGCACAAACAATTTATCACGGGTTGACCGAAATACGTTTCCCGTTTTGGAGACAAAAATTAAAAGTTATCCGGAAACAGATCCAGAAACGGGTCCAATATTCTGGAAATATTGGACCGGCGGGTTCGGGTCCAAAATTATTATAGTATATAGATACGAAAAAACGTGTAAAAAACAGGCATCCAGAGGAAGACCAAAGAACTCCTGGATGACTCAATGCTCCAAAATACTACAGAGAAACGGCCTGGATGAAAGCGGTACCCAGAACCGAAGAAGATACAGCCTGAGAACGAGAAGAGCCAACCCCAACAGCCTACCTAGGCAATGAGTTGGGACAGTGCAACGGAGAAGAACTATTTTCAACTCTTTTTAAATCGAGTCAAAAGAGCCAAAATGATACGTAGGTACTTTCCTGAAGTAGAAAAAATACCGACACAAGATGTTACAACAAACAAAACAAACAAAATTCGAAAAGTGTCATATTTCGGACATAACATAACTTTGCGGTTGAACAGTTTTTCGGTTCAGACTGTCAACTGCATAATTATATTGTCCACATGACACGCACCAGGATGCGGCATGCACCGAGGAAAAGATAACCGAAAAAATCAGACGCAATAATTAAAAATGTACAAATTAGGTAATTGAAGTACAAGACAGTACAAGCACTTGAATACTTTTCGTTAGCATTATTGGAACTGTACGCATTATTCTCTTTAGTGTTAAGTCTTTATCCGGCGATAGTCTGTTCTTTTGGAAACCGTTTTAAAACTAAACTAGCTGTAACCCTTCAAAAATGACGGTCATTTTACATACCGGTTCCTAAAGAATAAGTATTCACTTAGATACAGCCGACACCCATAAAATAGTAATAACGACTTTGATCAAAATATTTGAACATTTTTTTTATATTTCCCCTGCCGGCAGTTAATAAAGGTACCATTTTAAACACTGGCGGTTGTGCTGGGCGGAACATGAAATGGTTCGCGTATTTGGCGGTCCACGGAGAGGCGGCGATAGCAACATGCTTTAGGCGGCCGAATTTATTAAAAATTAAATAAATTTCTTTTTTTAAGAAATTTATTAAAAATTAAATAAATTTCTTTTTTATAAAAATATAGCGTGCACGAACGCGCAGTACTGATTTTAATTGAGACACCGGCGGCAGTTCAGGTCGGGGCAGGCAGAGACTCGATTGAGGATAACAGTTTCAGGTGCGTCATGTGAGCGTGCGCACAGATGTGGTTACGGCGCGCAGTCAGTCAGAAGGGTCGCAGGGCGTCGCCAGTCATGTTCTGTGACGGCAGCTCCGCTATTTATAGGACGAGGAAAACAATTAGTCGAGTAATGGTAGCGCATTAGCCGGAACTCCTCTCCGCGTCACTGCAAGCCCCGCCCACCATTTTATATTTAGGTGCGATATTTATTTCATCTTACTCATCATGTACGAGAATCGACGTTTAACTCAATTCATTCATAAACATTTGTTTAAATTTCAAAATCAAAATAAAAAAAATTGAAAAATTCGAAAAAAAGTACTATAAATAAGTTACGGACGTTACACGAAGTTACGGGGACAGACAAATAGAATATAAAAATTTTGGTTGGACCGTGCCTGTCTCACTAGAAATATCTGTGTGGAGACAGGCGTAGCTTACAATAGTATGTTGATACAAAACATAGTACGGAGATATACAACATGTCACGTAATTAACGCAAACCCTGAAAGTACTTTGTTAAGAATCGACTACTGGTCTAAAATGTTCAAGCGACCATGACCTAATATAAATAGTTATGGAGATATGCAATATCAAAGTTTGCATTTTTTTTTCAATATTTCTGACTTATTTTTTGTCCACTGTGAGTGTCATGAATTTTGCCCAAAAATGGTTCTTAGTTTTTCACGGCCACTCAGAATCTTCAAGTTTGTGTTTACTGGGGTATTATGCCGTGTTGTTACGACCTTTCGGGCCGACGTTTCGGATCCCATTGCAGGGTCCATCATCAGGGCTGATGTGTTGTCTTGAATGTTGGTGTTGTGGTTAAGTATCGGCTTGCAATACCGTGCCGAAGTCATTATGTGTTTGTATTGTGTTGTATGTATGATTCATCTGTTGTCTGATCACTATCTCTGCGGAGTCTGCGACGAGAATGACTTTGAAGCGCCGGATACCAAGATGTTTTTAATTTGAGACCATCATCTCTATTAATGTTTATCGGATGCTTGTAGATTTCTAGTGCTTCCTTGATAAGACGCGTATGGTGACTCTTAGGCTTTCCAAGGATTTTCGGTTCGAATGCAAAATGATGGCCGGTATCCAGAAAATGCTCAGCCAGTGCTGATTTTTCTGAATGACCGAGTTTGCATGCCCGTTTGTGCTCGTTGACCCTTTTGGAAATGGTACGCGCCGTTTGCCCCACGTATACTTTATCGCAGTCTTGACAATCGAGTCTATACACACCGTCCGTTTCTAAGCGATCTCGATCCTTTGCTGATCTCAACATATCTTTCATTTTGAAGTTGGCACCAAAAACTGTCTTAATGTCTCTTTTCTTGAGAGCTCTGGCAATTCTGTCTGTAACGCTTTGGACAAAAGGCAGAAAGGCGATGCCTTTGCACTCAGGTTCTGTATGTTTTTCAGGGCGAACAGACCTCGTACTTATGACGCGTTGTATCTGTCGCTTCTGGTAACCATTGCCTTCCAGTGCGTCGCTGAGTGTTATCATTTCCTCCTGTAGATATTCATCTTGGCATATCCTTTTGGCCCTCGTGGCCAAAGTGTTGATGAGACCTCTTTTCTGAGCAGGATGATGGTGGGAGTTCGCATGTAGATAACGGTTGGTATCACTAAGTTGAAGGTGCGGCAGTGCCCGAGGAATCTTTTTGACGTAGTCAAAGGTTACCCTAGTGGTCGGGCTGCTACCCTCAGCTATGGAGGGGTCTCGAGCACCAGGCATACAAACATAGGTTATCCACAGGTTTCTGCGGAACATCCTGTTCAACACGTTCTTCTGCTGCCGCTGCCTGCGGAATGCCCCATTATAGGATACGCGGACGATGCTTTTTTTTGACGATCACAGAGCCGCTCAGCGCTGGAAAAAAGAGAAAAAAGTCAATCGAACTGATAGAAGAATGGTGTGAACAAGTTGGCTTTGGTGTCGAATAAAACTGTGACCTTGATGTTGAAAGGGAGCCTGATTAGAGAGAGGAACCCTACTGTGAAAATGAGAGGGATGAATGTGAAATTTAAGCGAGAGGTCAAATGGCTGGTGTGACTTTTGATACGTCGGGTTCCTTTCTCTCCCATGTCAAGGCCATCTCACCGGCTATGCGCCTAGTATACAAGGCGACACATGTGGCTCAGATCACAAATTCCGCTGAGGTCTGGGCGCGTAGACTAAGAACCGGAGTGGTTGCCTCGGCTCTGAATAGAGGTCAGAGAGTGTGTTTGCGGCCGTGCCCCCTCGCAAAGGTTTATACGACCCGAGAGAGGGAGCATGGTCCTGCATTGTAGTTGAAAAAAATGTCAACCTGGAGACGATTGAGTAGGACCGATATGGAAGCTTTTGCTCATGTAACGGTCCTGGGTAAGCGGTGGATACCTTTCGCAGACCATTAATAGGTCAGAGAGTGGCCTGGCAAGAAAGATGCGACACGGCCACCACCGGGAGATGGACTTATTCTTTCTTCCCGAGGGTGGCTGTGAAAGATAAGGGCAGGAGGTATTTTCCGGTTCTGGATCACTACACGGTGCAGATACTCTCTGGACACGGAGAATTCAGGTCAAAGCTTTTCGACCTTGGACTCTCCGCAGATCCGTAGTGTCCTACCTGCGGCCGTGTGGCTCAGACGTCTGAACATATCCTCTGGGTATGCAAAGTAATGAGCGACGCGAGAGAGGACTTGATTGAGGGTGTAACTGGGCAGAGCATTAATGTACCGGGCCTTCGTCCTTCTAACGAGGACCTGGTAAGGAGTGCAAGGAACTTCGGATGTTTCCATGAGTGTGTTAGGGTGTGGGTGTCCCGGTGAGAAATCCTGCGGGGACCTGCGTAAAGAGCTTGGCTCTTGCCGAACTAGTCGTTACCATGTCTATGGTCGAGGTTAAGTTACATTTTAATCTCCGGTGTGTTGCTCTTGAATCGGATGTATATCTGCCGGTCCTGACTTCCCTTGCCGGGTGTCACGTTTTTGTTTTGTCTTTCTTTTTTCCTTTGTTGGGAGCGGTTTGTTCTCTTTTATTTTTTTTATCCTGTCTTCGACTTGAAGCCATCCACTGCCGCTGCCGTGGGATTTATTTTTTTATTTTATAGCATTAATTTCTTCTTCTTATTATTATTATTTTTTATCATTATATGTACCTACTTTATTGTATTTCTTTGATTTTGTTATTTACACTTCTATTATTTGTTTTCTAATTCTAATATTATTTTCCTTGCATTTTTTCCTTCTTACTATTATACTGTTTTTCTTTCTATGTATTTTACATTATCCTATTGACTTTGTTTCTAATGTATTTTTTCTTGTGTATTATGGTTATGTATTCATGTATTTTCTTTTCAATAAATAATAAGTACAACCTGTTACATACAGGTCTCGACTTCTACTTTCAGTCTCGCGAGGTTCCAAGAGGCTCCGTCCTCTCGACGGGGAAATATCGAAAATACTAGTTTTAAAACCTGATGCTATTTCGCGGACGCATTTTTCTGTGAATCACCTCATTATAAAGTTCTTAAAAAAATTGTGTAAATGCGCGCAATCATTACGTTTTCTGTCTTCCAGGACAAGGGTCGATTCCTCAAACTGCGCGAATATTTTACCGCTAAACCAAGTGGGGTGAATGCAGTGGAAATAATATCACTTAGACGTATGTGTGGAAAATACATTTATGGTAGAGTGAAGAATGAACAAATTAGAAAAGAATGTACAGCAGATCTAAGCATAGTGAATAGAATTATTAAAAAAGGGGCGTTCGGGTGGTTTTGGCGAATGAATGAGGAAAGAATGGTAAGAATATAAAGTTGGTCCTGTTGGGAGTCTCAACAATCGTCGAGCTTGCACGAGAAGACGTATGTTGTGTGTCACGACGGACGAGTGTGAAGCTCCATCCTGTCTGCCTACCCCCGCGGGAAATGGCGTGACGGCAAGTACCTAAGCAAGTGGAGAAAGGAACAAGGTTTGAGTCCTGAACTGCGCCTTTAACTTTAACCGCTAAATTGAATTGAAAAACACTGTTTTTTTTCACTACGTATTATATTTTAATGTTAGAACGTTTTCGAGATAACTCTCACTATCAATAACATATTTTCAACAAAATTAAAAACAATTACAGACATTATTTATGGGTTTGGGTGTATGTAATGGTGGGGGTAGGGGGCGGGGTTAGATTAGATAAGATAGGAGTGGGAGGTTATGGGTGGTATTTGAATGTTATTTTATTTTTACGAATCTCTAAGCTCTCCAAAGTATCCAGTTTTCTTCCTTTATTGCAGCCATGTAACAGTATTAAATTATTATTATCGAACGTATGACCCTCCATTTTGGCACGATCCGCCATTTCTGAATTTAAGGGGGTATTCTAGTCTAGAGGCACGAATTTCGGGCGTTTTTTAGAGCTTTGTAAAAAAAACAAAGAATATTTTTGTTATACATTTTTTTAAATTCGTTTATTTATGTTTTAAGAATACATCAAAAATAATAAAAAATTCAAAACTCGGAAAGTTATCGGCTGGTAAAGTGGGGGGTCCTGGCGTGCATGGTTCCGACCCTTTTGGTCATTTGAAACAAAAAAAATCAACGAATTCTTAATTAGTAAAGATGTTGCTATCGCCCCTACTTCGGAGAAAAAAAAAAAAAATTTAAAAAATGGCGGCCGTTTGTAAATTGCTCTCCACAAATCTGCTAACCCACCATTGCATACACCCAATCCCCATTAATTTACCATAGTTACGTATAAGAATTTAGAATAGGGCGGCACGGCGCATTAAGTGTCGCGCCTAATTAATTTGCACTTTTTAAAATATCAAGTTATATGTTTAGAGGGTTTTTTATTATACTTTTTTACCATTTCAAAATCATGAAGCCAAATAAATCTTATGATGTGTAGCCAATAAGGTAGTTAGCAAAAGTGTCAAAGCTATACCTAGAGCTGATGCGCTTGTAGAAATAGATTATGCGGTCTAGCCACATGTAGAACAGGTACTCGGAGTATTGCCGACTAGGGAATGCAATCCCGAGTCGGGATTGTCCTTTCGGGATCCCTCAAGATTAGAATTTCCAATCCCACGGGTTCCCTACGGATCGGGATCCCGAATACTTTTGTGTTCTTTTTTTGTTTATAGAGCTGAATAGCAATTAACGACAATGCCTTGCATTTTTATATCAGCAATTTTAATTAAATGCTCATTATTTGTCATTGCATTAAAGTTTTTGTAAGCGTCTTTCCAAGCATCATTCAGTCAATGTAGTAGAGTAAAAACTACTAACTAGTAGTAGTTTTTATTACTAAGTTAGGTTGATAAAATACAGCAAATATTATTCAAAGCTATTTTCATTATTTGAATGTGACATGAACTTAAGTTTTAAGTACTTACTAAAAGGTCTATAGACATATACAATTAAACATACAAAACATAAAAATTGATGATCAATCCCGATAATCTCGTCAGATTTTTCGGTTCGGGATTGATCTCGTAAAATGTCTCGAGATCTCGCGGGATCCCGATCTCGCATTGCATTGCCGGATTGCATTCCCTATTGCTGACATAATAAAATATATACACTCTCATACATTTATGCATATCATTTTCTTATATCTGTTAATATTTCCAAAACAAATAAATAAATTCTTTATCAATGTCGAACTACTTTTGATTCAACACTGAATTTGTGAATTTCCAGAATGAGTAGATACTCGCGAACTCGTGATTCACAATCTGGCTTTCCCGCGCTGAGACGACAATAACAAAAACAGTCCCGCGTGTCGCGGTTACTGTCCGCTATCAGCCGCGGCGGTGCGGAGTGTAGTGTTGATGCGATACGTCGATCCGAGCAGAATGCAGCCGCCATATTGGCATACTATCAGACCATCACACATGACTCTTGCCCCCGCGCTCGCGAGATTAGTGATGGAAGTTTCGTTCAGTTGAGTGTCTATCGTTCATCGTGTCGTTCGCTCGGGTCAACTGTCCACTTTCAATAGATTATGAGCGAGATACTTGAAATGATTTTCTATCAGAATATTTTTAGTTTGTTTTAAGTTAAAAATATGAATGATAATCCAGGGGTATTCTAGTGTAATGTTAATAATTCGGAAGAATATCATTACACATATAAAGGATATAATTTAAAAATCCCAATCAAACAATAATTAATAAATTATATGAATGGATATAGGTCTTTTCATATAAGCTTGCAATTGAGTTAGTGTGGGTACCGTGCGTAATACGCGCATCGTTTCGTTGTGTTAAGTTCACGGATACGAGAGGGGCGTATCCGTAAACTTAACACAACGAAACAATGCTCGTTTTACGTAGGTACCCACACTAACTCAATTGCAAGCTTATATGAAAATAACTATACCTCATTAGCGACATCTGTATTTTATTAAGGGAAGGAAAATCTTTGGACGCTGGTGGTGCTAAATGATAATTACAACACACGTGTGAAACGGATTGTAAAACTATATATATACAACTTCTAAAGATTTGATAGATGATTATCTAACAAGGGTGGAAATGGTGAACGTTGCATTGTGTAAAGTGATCACTTAAGCCAGCCATACGATAGGTTTTAAGCCCTGTGAACACCCAAAGACGTTCACATACTTACTTTCCCATAAAAAATATAATTTCGAGCCTATGTGATTGGTTTATTGATTTAATCGTTCAGTTGAACTGTTGTTTTTTCATTTTATTTTCTGTTTTTGATTATAATTTGTAGAACTCCATGGTTACTTTTATGAAATTTAAGATTAATTAAATTTTAATAAATATTATAATACAGTATTATAATACAGTACTTGTTTATGCGTTATTTAAATGTAACAGCTGTTTCAAACCACGTATCTTACGACTTAATGATTAATGAATTAATGACCCCTTCGTTGAGGGTAATTAAATGATTTCCCCGAAGCCGATGTATATTAGGATTATTGTTTCTTCCCCGAGACACACGAGAATTAAAGTTGGAACCGAAACAGCTGTTACTTTTGAATAACTAAACTGACAGATGCAACGGGTGAACCTGACGATATTACCACAGACCTAGATCTAGTTAAGGGGGCAGTGAATATCTTTTTCATCAAATTAAAAAACAATTAGGTATGTAATTCACTGAAAAATTAAACAAATGTAATGTCAAAGTATGCAACTCTGATGCTTTATGTAAATTCACCGTACTTTATAATAATATTGATTAAAATTTACTTAATCTTCAATGTCATTAAATAAATCGCTTTTGATTTTCAATCCAATTTTTTTCTGACAGGAGGGTGGGATTTGAGGAAAATAAGTTACGACTGCTAAACTAAAGAAAAGTTGTTCATGAAAATTTTTCTCCCATTACAAGGTTGTGTCGCACAAACATGATGCTGATATTATTGCAGATACATCATCCTTATCATCGTTCACAAACTCACTCATACGTAACATCCATCTTCTAAACGATGACCTGAACCTACAGATCCATTATTTATTAAATACTAATCGCACTACATTCAAACACTAAATATACAATACACATAAATGTACATGTAAAATATACTGAAATGCAAAAATACATGTTACTAGAGAGTGCCGAAGACACTTGTAATTGGGATCATGGGCACAGTCTTCATTTAAAAAGTTTTATTATTAGAGTATAATGTAACTTTTATCCTGTTAGTGTCTCTAATAAATATAAAAAAATAATAAAAAAAGTGAACCGAACAATTCGTTCGTTCAATAAAGTGAATAGTTTGTTCGTGAACGACCCATCTCTAGCAGAGCAGCAGAGGACTGTCAGTCCGCAGACCCGTTTCGCTTCGAGCGGTCGTCCTCTGTCCGCCGCGTGACCTCGAGAGCGCAGCTCCGACCTCCGACCTCCGACCTGTCTGCTGTTTTGGTTGGCTCTATCCTCGGCTCGTGTTGTGTGCGCCATGCGCTGGAGTATCCGCTCCTTGCTGGCCCTGCTCTTCGGAGCCAGCGTGCTGGACGCCCAGGGTAATGTAATGCTGTCTATATCGGCTTCTAACGGGACCGCCTTCCTTATTATCATTCCGCCTTAGTATCTGGTTTACCTGGTCACGTCTTCAGCGGCTGTCCCTGTTTCTGATTTAATTTTACAAATATTTCTGTAATTTTCATTACTGTACAAGATATTCTCGAAGATGTCACTTTAATTAGCCCGAGGTCTGTACTTAAGGAAACAGGTTATAATTTTATCTAAATATATGTCGGCGGTACCTACGAACAGTGTCGAATTTCCAAAATTATTTTCCGTTTTACTCTCTTAAAACATTCAATTTACTCCCTATTATTGGACAATTTAAAAAAAAAAACTTGAATTTCCGTGTCAAACAAAGCTTGTACTAAAGGAAAAGTAAACAATTTTTTTAACATTTTCCGAAAACATGAGTAAATCGGATGGTTTAAAATAGTAAAGTGAAAATTAAAATATTTTTTTTCAGATTCTACAGTATACGTTGGGACCGTCGATGTACAATTGTGGGGTATAAAAGCAAAGACAGCAATATCCAAAAACAAATTAATGCAGTCATCGAGGATTACTAATTTATAATGCACTGATTTCGAGATTTTATAAGAGACATAGCCTATAAATTTATAGGAAACATGATTTTGGAAAGGACAGATACATAAAATCTAATCCTCGGTGAATGCAAACAAAATATTATTTTAAATTTTTGGATATTGCTACCTTGCTTTTATACCCCACAATTGATACAATTAATTAATTAGTGAAAACATTACAACTCATGAAATAATAGTACCTACCATCGAAAATGTCTTTCGTTCTTTCTTACTACTCTATCCTCATTTATTCGTTTAACATGATCAATACACATAAGGTACCTCTTTTCAAACCCATTCAAAAGATACGTCTTCCCTGATTTATTAATTGTTTACTCTATTGTCACACGTGCGCCTTAGTAATATAATTCTCCGACACGTGAGCCTACTTTCGCTCTTCTCCTATTAGCTCCATGCTCCAGTATTGGTAGCAGAACTCTATTGTGTACAGTTAATGTTGCCTCAGTCAACAAGTTTCCATTAGGATTAACATTTGTAGCAAACATTCTGTCCAAATACACAAACTCAGTTACAAATACGTTTTACAAATACCAGTATTTCACGTTCTCTTACTTTCCTGCTTCTCGAATACCACAACTTTTGACTTACTAATATTCTTAATAAGTTCGTCGTACATTCTTTTTAGACTCTAGTAAGTCTTGTTCGCTATTTGCCGTCAATACTGCATCATCCGCTTACAATAAACAGCAAACATACATATCTCATTTTCACACCTACATTGGTACATCATACTTTTTACACATAGTCATCCATTTACAAGTTGAGCAGCCAGGAGAAATTACGCTAACCTGCTCGATAATTTTGGTAATATTAGACCTATAACGCACTAGCGGCTAGCCGTGGTGCGGGCTCCCGTTGCGGTAAGCCGCACATGGATTTTTACACGAAACCGCATGATATCGCCGCACTGACTTGCGGCTAGCCGTTAACCGCATCCGGTCGTCTTAGGACTGCACCGAGTCACACTGGTTCGTCCCGTTGCGGCTAACCGTATATACCGCGGCTTGCCGCAACGGGAGACCGCACCACGGCTAGCTTCTAGTTCGTTATAGGTCTTAGATCACGGGGTGAAGATCCATTGATTCTCATACACGCAGTACTGTATAAATAAAGTTCACCCTATAACTAGATAGTACCTTCCATAATCTTCATCTTATAACTCTATTATAAGCCATTTGCAGATCTACAAGGGCATTTTTAAAATATAATTATTATTTAAATGTTTCATATTAATATCTCTTCTTCTTCTTTGTATGCCCTGTCGGGTTCTCCCGACGTTGGCGATCCGTCTATAGCGAAGGTCTCTTTATCCTGCACTTTCCGGAATAGCTCCTCCACGCTTCTTATACCTACTGGTCCATTCTCGTTGTTACGTAGCCTTTGTCTCCTACCAGCCCCTCCGCGACCTTCTACATTGCCTTTTAATGAATATTAATTTGGCAAGTTCCACCATTTCTGAATTTAAATCGAAGTTTTTAATTGCTCTCTTATGTTCTTCTAATCCTACCCCCGCCGCCATTGCATAATCCAATCCCCATTAATTAATGTCTTCGATTAATACTTATTACTTACTATAAGGAGCTTTGTAACTTTAATACTTTAGCGGTTAAAGTTTACAAATGTAGCAACGTCTGTCGAGTAACTTCTCCAAGGTGCTCCTGAAAAGGTCTTCAGAGTCCCGGCGGGTACTGCTACACGATCCAGGCCAACTAGAGCTAATTTTTAAACGAAACCTGTTGAAATTGTTCTAGTACTATACAATACGTGAACCATGTTTTATTCTCGATACTTTTTTATGTGATGCAACGAATACGAATATTCGTATTCGCCGAATATCTTTACGAATATTAAAAACAAACTATTTATAACTGAACGCAACGCAAATTACGGTTTGGTTGTGCAGCTTTCTGTTGCACAGTTGAGTTCTCAAATTGTCAATTGTTATTTGTTTCACAGCATAACATTTCATGTAGTTTTTGTTTTGTAATACGTATTGTTCGTTCCGTTCTACTTTCCTTGTTTGTAAAAATGTTAATTCATACGAAATAATTTCAAATTAAATCTAATAACATGACCTCTCGTAAGCGTGAAAAAAGTGATATTTATTTTCGGCCGCTGGGAATGTACGGACGTATAAAAGAAATGTTGTGCTCTTTGAACGAAAATTTGCCGGTGGTAAATTTTAATTATTAAATCTCTTAGTAAAAAAGGAAGCGGTGTGCTATTTATTATCTTGTTGAATTATTCGTATTCGTATTCGCCGAATGGTGGACTTGATATTCGTATCCGTGAAAGTAGTATTGGTTGCATCACTAGTTTTATCTCTGATGACTGTGAGGCGAGTTTGGGCTCCTCCCGCTGCAGATCAGCGGGCGCGCGACCTCGCGCGCCGGGCTCGAGCCCAACCGGTCTGGCGGCCTCTGACCGAGTGGTCGCTTTTTGCGCGTCACATTCTTATACGCGGTTTGTTTCGCGTTAGGAAATGTCATCTCCGAAGGTAATATTTCACGCTGCTGGACTATATCACAAAATCCTACCGGCGATAATAATAAGTTACGAATTTTACTACAAAAAATAATTAACTATGAATATAACACAACGTTGTTTACTTCTCACAACGTTCGCAAACGTTTAAATTTTTTTAATTAAAGTGTCATTGTGTGAAGTAAACAAGGGTGTATTTTATTCATACTTAATTACAATGAAATATCACAACAGTAATCACGAAAATTGCGAAATATAAATATATCGGAATATAAAAAAATAATGTTTCTTTTAATTGAACGTTTTTTATTATCTATACTAATATTATAAAGAGGAAAGATTTGATTGTGTGTTTGAATTGAATAGGCTCCGAAACTACTGGACCGATTTGAAAAATTCTTTCACATTCAGAATCCTACATTATCTCCGATGAACATAGGCTATAGAATATTTTCTAAAATGTTGGGGATCCGTATGAAAACTTCGATAATGTAACCCAACGTGTGAAAAAATTACGAAAAAAAAACTTTTATTGCGTACGCTGCAGAAATTATTGCCAATAGAGCAAAGTAACGTACTACAGTTTTATATAGGACATTAATATCTACAAAAAAGTCTGCGATACCATATATCTGAGTATTACAGTTATGTTACAATAACTTATGGATGGAAACATTGTTTTTTAGAGAACAGCGGACCCTTTGTTTTCCCTCACAAACTTATTTTTTACTTAATCCTTAACCCGTGCAACGCCGGGTACGAACAGCTATTTATGATATTTCGTAACAAGATGGCGGTATCTGCACAACGCAGCTTGCACTATTTTTTTTCTTCTTGTGCCCTATCCATTCAACGGACGTTGGCATCATCACTTTAATTACCGTGGCCCGGAATCACTCGGCAGAATAGCTCTTCAGTAGACTGGCCAAATCACTTTCTTAGGTTTTTCAGTGGTGATGATAATCTCCTTCCAGGGCCCCGAGTTTCGGTCCTCCAGATCATCATCTCGTACTTCTCTGTATGTCTCATCACATGTACGACATATTTAACTTTACTGATTTTTATTGTTTTAATTACTTCTTTTATTAATTCATCCGAATCATAATATTTTCACTGGTAACTCTGTCCGTCCACTTTATTTTGAACATCTCGAATGCTTCTAGTCACCTTATCAATACTTAGGTTCATGCTTCCATTTCATAAAATAATATTAAAAACACGTAGCATCTGACCATTCGCATTCGTAATCTAAGGTTAAATTTATGACTGCGGGTACATCTTTTTCATGCGGATAGAGGTCGCACGAGCTTGCTCAAGGCGGCATTTTACATCGCAGCCTAAGTATACAATGTTTTGTATTTTGTCTAATTTTGTTTTAGCATTATAATTTTTTTTAAAGTCATCACTATCAATGATAATAATATTGAAATAGTAGGTGAATATATATACCTAGGACACAAGATAAAAATGAACAAAGATAACCAAACAGCAGAATTGCCAAGATGAATAGGAATGAGCTGGGCTGCTTTTGATAAACTCAATCATATCTTCGAGAACAAAGAGATCCCAATTAACCTAAAAAGAAAAGCCTTTGAATCATTCGTACTGCCAGTGATGACGTATGAGTGAAGATGATGGCCCGTACAAAGAAAAGTGTAGAAAAGCTCAAATGCACGCAACGATCCATGGAGAGAGCCATGCTTAGAGTAAGCCTAAGAGATAGAATTAGAAATGACGAAATTAGGCGCAGTACTAGAGTAGTGGATATCATGGATCGTGTAGCGAAGCTAAAATGGCAATGGGCAGGACATGTTGCAAGGCAGGATGCTACAAGATGGCCTCCCAGAGTTCTGAAATAGAGACCTTGGGAGAAAAAAAGAGGTAGCGCAAGACCTCAAAAGAGATGGGCCGATGATATAGCCGCTGTGGGGGGAAAGAAATGGCTCCAATTAGCAAACAACAAGGAAGGATGGAAAGGGAAGGAAGAGTCGCATATCCAGCAGTGGAGAGACGAAGGCTGATGAAGAAGAAGAAGAAGAAGAAGATTTTTTTTATAGTCAACTGTTACGTTTGCTAATGAGCATGTCTTTTGTTTTTACCACGCTTATATTAAGCTTCACCTGTTTGTCTGCACGGAATCTTATAATAAGGGATGTTTCACCCGCTTCCCAATGTCCAATTGAGCTTAAATTTTACACACGGGCGTCCATCAAAAACAGAATTCTGTTGTCTATATGAATATAGTTTTTGTTTGGAGAGTGAGGCAAACATTTTTTGGCAGAAAATTGTGCATTTTAGTACATTTATATACATAAATGCGTGGTTTCTAAAAAAATATTTTTTTCATGTAATATAATTTTTGTTTAATTCTAACCCAAAAAAACTCTTTAAGGTTTTAAATCAGGGTTGAGATGATTCAAAACACTAGATTTAAATCGCGAATAAAATCTAGTGATTTTTTATTAAAAAAATCAATTCATTGAAATCAATCCTTTTGTCTTGAACCAAATCGGCCAAAAAGTGTCGAGGGACTTCCCGGCAGAAGCTGAGCCTTTCAGTGGAGCGTTAGTCGTAACCAAGTCATACACAAAATTGCCCCCACCGAGGGATACATGATATGAAAAAATGTATAACCGAAGAAGAATTTGATGAAATCAGTTGCTTCTTCCGCTGGGATTGAAGGAATATTTTCGGCATTCAATTTGGTACACAGCAAAGTAAGAAATAGATTACGCACTGAGAAGGCGGCCAAATTAGTCTTCCTTTCGAAAAAAATAAATTCGAAAAAAATTACAAAACCAGTTAAAACGCAACATCTCACTTATACACAGGTAAGTTATAATATACTACCTACTGTGTTTTTTAAAAAATTAATGACGTTTTAGAAGAACTAATTTGTCGATTTTATTAATAATTAAATAAAATAATTATATTGTGTTTTTTCTTAACAATAACTGACTTGCAAATTAAAAATGATCGGAATATAAAAAAAATCAAAATCTTATTTAAATCAAATATATCTGATTTAAATCAAATAAATCCGATTTATATCAAATAAATCTGATTTTTTTGATTTTTAAAAAAAATACGATTTTTATCAACCCCGTTGTAAATCCTTTACGTTACTTGCTGGAAATAACGTATCATCTGCATAACGCAGGTGGTTGAGAATGTTCCCATTTATAGCAGGTGAAACTTTGTACTGTTACAGATTGTATCCTGCGCAACCAGGCCATCGGAGAGTGCCGCTCCGAGAGCGAGTGCCCCGAAGTCGTCAGGTAAGGATGTTATGGTGTTGTTGCTAGTCAAAGCCTCCCAATGATTTGTAATTGTGTTTACAGATTTGTAATTTTGCTTTCAGCAATTTACAGAATCGTTTCGGAGCGCCCTCCGTGCCCATCAGGTGCGGCGACACAGGGAAGGTTTGCTGCCGACTCTCGGAATCTACCACCGAAGGTATTGCTTTCTTGCCATTTTTAATCATTTTATTTATAAACTTATATTCCATCTACAAAAGCAGATAAAATCCAGACTGCTGTCCAGAAACACCAAGATATTAGTGTACAAAACGCTTACTAGGCCAGTGCTCACGTACGCAGCTGAGACGTGGGTACTAAGAGGAATGAGCGAGCACTGGACGTTTTTTAAAGGAAAATTTTGAGGGTATCTTCGGACCGATTCTAGAAAATGGACTATGGCGCAGACGTTATACCAATGAGCTCTATATTCTATTTAAGGAGCCAAACGTCACCAAATTTATAAAACTGGGAAGACTTTGGTGGCTGGGTCGTGTGGAGAGAATGTCCGAACATCAAGCACCAAAGTCCCTGCTGAACTCAAGGCCAATATGGCGAAGGAGCTAAGGAAGGCCAAAATTAAGATGGAGTGACAACGTCCTCAAAGACATCTCTGCCTTAGAGCTTCGGAACTGGAGAGAGCTGGCGCTAGACTGAGATGAGTGGAGGAGGTTATTGAGGAGGCCGAGACCCACCAAGGGTTGTAGTGCCAAGAGTGATGATGATTCTATGTATTTCACCATTCCACCCGAGTGCATCGGGTGCTTCGAGTGCTTCATCAGTTCAAATTATTTTAATTTTAAAAAGTATGAAATACGAGTTGCATCGATATCCTTAATATTTTCAAATTAAGCTAATCGCTTGTGCTATGAACTGATATCCTGGAAAGGGACACGAACCACCGGCAACTGGATGAATGAGATCCGCCCAGGGTCAGGTCAGGGTCAGGTCAGGAGTCAGCCGAAGCGTGCTAACTTTTTCTCATTATAAAGTCCAACACAAATCCCA
>JADDOH010015505.1:0-11444 GCA_016648135.1 Agrypnia vestita
ATCAACAATTATTACAATTTAAAGTTTAATTTATTACCAAAATTTATTACGGACTCGAAGTACCACTCTTAAATTAAAAGTCACTTAATATTTTTAAAATATTTCGCACATTTATTATTACACTGTTTCTTAACTCGTATTAATAAGCTTTGCTTGTAAGTCCCTGCAGAAAAATTGCAAAAAACTGCAGATTTTGCTAGTAGAAAAACTTCTTGCACCGGTAGGAACTTCCTTTATCTATTTTCACTAGAATATACGAATGCGCTGTGCTCCGTTGCTACTATCGCGTGAGTTAACATATAACTGACTCCCTGTGCTATTCTGAAAATAGCAATATTGAGATGTTAGATCTTTATCTCAATCTTGACAGGTATGTATAACATTGTATTTCCGCCAATTTCGATGTTTTAAGTTTGACTTGTTTGAAATTAATGAATTCAATCAATTAGAAAGCTCTAAAACGTAAACAAACGTTAAGTTATTCACGAAAAATGATCTTTCTAATAATTGAATTCACTTTTTTTGATGATTATGATTTAATGATTAATTTCAAACCTGTCAAACATTAAACGTCAAAAAAACGGCGTCACAATGTTATACAATAACTGTCAAGTTACAGAAATAGCAATATTGCTTATTTCAGAATACGGGTGTCCGCATCATGTGACGCCCTTGTATTATAGGTAAATTATTTCGAGATTTTTCTAGAGATTTGTGGAGCGTTCTAGAGAATACTAGAAATGTGGATTCTAGACGATTCCAAAGTGTTCCATAGTGCATTTCAGAATATTATGAAATGTTCGAGAGAATTCGATCATGTTGTCACTCCAAAACACAGCTACAGATAAAGTAAATATGGTAATCAATTTCAATATGTATTAGGAAGAACTGTCGGATCGAACCTCGTACATTTAAAACCTGCTCGTAAAAAGGCTTTAAATAGCTAGACCCGTGGCTATGCCAGGTTCCGTTGTGTCAAAACTGACAGATGACTTGTGTAAACCCCTTATCATTCACTAATGTACATGCCTTTTCCTATCCAAACAGTGTTAGTATATGTGATCTGAAAGCACAAAAATATTTTTTATTTATTTTTCAAAATATGTTGCATTTTCATTGCTGACAAAATAAAACAAAAAACTAGTAAAAATAAGTTTTCGGTTAGTTTACGATATAAAGATCGATCCAGGCACCCGAAAAACTACGCGCAAGACAACTGCGCTCCGACAATCACGCGCAGACAGCTGCGTTCAAAACCAAAGTCCGCAGTATAACCCCGTCAATAGCGCACAAAACAAAACTACTAAAGTAAACCTAACCTTACCTAATCTATTCAAGAACACAACCTTATTCTGAAGTTGTAATTTTTTCAGAACAAAGTTCTATTAAATTTAAAACCAAATTAATTAGAAAGACATACAGAAAAATCAAATCAAAAGAAAAAATATTTGGCTGCTACCGGGATTCAAACCACGGATCTCCTCCTATCCGAGGCAGGCGCGTTATCCGATTACGTGGATTTGTTCTGAAAAATTGCAACTTCACAATAAGAATGTGTTCTTAAATAAAAAAGAGACGCATTCTGTTTATAATTTTAATAAGCCTTAAAATCTAAATGTATTATTTTTTCTGTGTTTCATTCAAACTAAACTCAATGCTTGACATCTCACAATTAAAAATATCAATTGAGCTGCAACAGAAATTAATATCAAAATTAAAAAATCTAATAATAACTAAATTTAAAAATTTAATAATACCTATATACTTATAAATTATTAAATACAAGTAAAGAAAATGTATTTGCGTTTATTTATTATTGAATTTTGCCGGACTAAGTAGGTACTGTAAATCTACATACGCATTTTTATTTAGAAATTTGTGTGGTCGATTAAATAATTTTTATTTATTTTCATAGATGGCGATAGTGTGCCGCTATACATATTATATGAAAACTTTGAATAAATATTTAAAAATAATCACATAAATATATAAAATTTGAGAATGTAAATCATTAAGGGTAGTTATTGTTTACATTAATGTAAAAAATTAAGTATTTATTGGATAGTTTCGAAGATGTAAGCCAAAATATATCAAATTTACAACATCCACACCCTTGACACCAGACTCGCAACATATATACAAATTTATTTTTTTTCCATCACGCGCGCTCATTGGTCAAATAAAATTGCGCGCGCTTCCTCGGCGTCTTATTTCCTATTACGCATTTCCGTCCTTTTCCACGAAATCACTGCCATATAGATTGCAGGAAAGCGAAAGGAAAGGTGTTACACATCAAAAAAGAATAAATTAAATAAAGTGATGTTTGCCAACATGATAGCCAGCGTCCGTTGAACGGACAAGGCACGAGAAGAAGAATAAGGTATTAAAAAATAAAAAAATGTTTAGCGTCACTTTGATTTTTTCCCCTTCATTGGCATGTATTTCTATCGGCCTGGTAAACTGAATGAAAGCATTCCGATAAATGATGCTTGGCCCACATGGCGGCTGGCGGGGGGCGCGGGGAGACTCATTAGGATTGCGGCCTCTCCCCTCTCCTCTCCTCTCCCTCTCTCCTCTCCCCTCCCCCAGGCCTCCTCCCGCAGTCCCGTATTTCCCGTATCGGGAGCGGGAATGCACCAACTTCTGGTGGGATAACTTTTAGCTTTGATTTCCATTCATGAGATGATGCATTAGGCGCAGACTGTTTTGTAAGAGAACAGTAACTTAAATCATATATGTATGCACAGTATTATATGTAGGATCCGTTCAATTTTTGAAAGCCACTTGCATTAGTGTAAGTGATACCCTCTGTAACACATAAAATGTGTGGTGGTATTCTTTTTTTAAAGCTACTCCATTGGTCAATTCAGTATCACGTTGAAAGGTCGCGCGGAGCGGTTGCTTCTTTGTTTATTATTTTTTATTTAAATATACGGTGACGACAAGATCACGATACGGTGACAGACTTTAATCAATTTAGTATAAATTAAAATGAGGATTTGGAGTTCGATACAGACAACAATAGTTTATCTTATTGATTAAAATTAATTATATGATTTTGAAACCATTTGACGTCTTGATAACAATAGTGATGGACATTATGAAAAAGAGAGTATTGACTTTTTTGCTTCTTATTGCTCATTATTATATTATACCACATTATTATTTGAGCTATCTGGTAGTATTAGTGAAGGACATTGTTACGTAGAGAATAATATATTTTGATTAATGATTAATGATTAGGATGCACTAATTAGTCTTAATTTTCATTTAACTGAAATATTTAAAAAATACAAATATTAAAAATCTTTTTTCGAGTATTTTATTATAAAAAACATTGTTTTTATTTTATTTGATAATAATTTTAAAATCATTCTTATTTTGAAACCGTAATTGAGAATTTTTTATAGTTCATGTATGTAGGTACTTATGCTTATTTTAAGTTTAGAAAATAAAATACTATTTATATTTATTTTTTGCATCTTTCATTTACTGTTAAAAAAATACTGTTACAAGTTTTTCTAAACACACTGTTACTCACACTAGTGCAAGTGGCTTTCATAAAATGAACGGACTTTGCGAGAAACTAACTAACGTGCACGGAAATTTATTTTCTAGGACTAAATCATTACGGAGTATGTATATATTTTTAACAGAATGTTAGTTAACTTAGTAAAAACCACTACCAGATTTAAAGTCTACCGGTTTCGAGACGTACTTTATTATTGTTGAACTTTCACCAATATTTATCACATACATGTTAATCTTGTTAGAGACAAGCATGCACTGTATGCATTCAGTAGACCTTAAATCTGGTAGTGGTTTTTACTAAGTTAACTAACACTCTGTTGTAATGTCTTACCATAAAATAAATGCTTTAAATATTAATAATATTAATAACATTATAAATATATTTTTATTATTGGGATGTAAGTTAATTTTTAGAATACCTTATTAAGTTAATTATAGAAGTCTCACAGAGACAATGTCCCTCTGGGAACAAAATCAAGTAACTATATTTCTAGAACATATTTACATTAAAAATATTGTTAAGTACCTTAAAGGTTGGTTCACATTTTATTTTTCAATCTACCTCAGAAATAATATTTTTCGTACTCATGATTGTTTATTATTTTTTGATTGAATGAAAAGATGAAACCCCTTATAATTATCGTAATTATCATTATCAAAACTCTAACTTTTAACATTATCATAATTATTATATTTCGATGATGACGGGCTGTTCAAAAGTATTACATACCTATCCGAACCACTCCAGAAAGCTCCGGAAGATTCTTCACTGTACGTTCTGGAACGTTTGAGGAAGATTTTCATCTTAACAATATTAAAACACTTTTTTAATACATTTTACTTAAGTTAGATCTAGCCCTACGGCACTGCCAAATGTCGGTACCTATGACTTATTTTCCAATTTTTCCGATTCCTTAGAGTCTACGATACTCTGAATAGGTAGTCTACATGTGGTTAGACCGCATAATCTACTCCTACAATTACATCAGATCTATGTGTGTTGATGGAAAACATAAACTACGTTATCTTTACTTGAGTTTAATTATAAATTATATTTTACTACTCGAGTTTCTCGAGTATCAGAATCTCTCAGACAGGTGAAGACCTCGATGAGAGATTCTGATACTCTCAAATATCGAGTAGTAAAATATAATTAAACTCAGGTTAAGTTAACAAAGTTTAAGTTTCTCATCCATTTTACATTACTTGTTAGTTTAACTATTTACTATCAAACATAATAATTTCGCTGTCTTTCCGTCCTTCAGCCTGTCTGTCCCCGTTAATTTGTGTAACGTCCGTAATTTCGTTCGAATTCACGGGTAAAAAAACGGCCGGAGATAGGGCTTGAACCCCGGGCCACCAAACCCGAACCGGCCGATTAACGCATGTGGCTACAGCCGCCTCTCCGTAGACCGCCAAAAAGATGCTATAAATATATACTAGAGCTTAGCAAAGACGCGAACTAACGTTGCATCATTTTTGATGGGTTACAGCTAGTAGTGGATTAAAATAGATACGATTACGAGAGATGCTCTGTTCATTCGAAGGAGAAGAGAGAACTACGATTGTGGGAAGACTTTAATACATTATGCCAAGACGACTGTAATCATTTATTAATATAAATTTTCGTATAGTAAGTAACTGCGTAATGTCTGGACCATTACTTGGTAATTCATCATGAAACATCTGATTTAGTGTTGTACATTTTTTGATATTTTTACCATTGTGCATTATAGAAAATTTTCGCGTCGGTTATTTCCAACAGAATTTATGTTCAAAAATGCAAGAGCCGGTTTATTTCTCTGTTGCATTTTTGAAATATGCATTGTGAAATGCACCCGTTAATGATCTCCTCGCCGCCATTAGGCAGCGTGTTCACCTTTCCTTTGTGATTGGTGTTGCGCCCGGCGAGTGGTTATGGCATCACCGGAATGTTTTACCCTCGATGCCTTTGCTTAAATGGTTACTTTGCATGGGCACAGAATGCGCAAATGGATTCGGGATAGCTCCCACCACTTTTATTTTTCCTTCCATTCAAACCATCTCTTCAATGATTTCCCCAACGCTACACATACACTGATCACCATTTTCTGCACTGCTTACACCCTATCGCATCACCATGTGTTATTAATTCAGAAACAACACTGAAATTCTTTAAAATATATATTTTTTTTTTATTTATTTAATTTATGGTACAAATACAGTTCTTATATATAACATATCGGATTAAACATTTTTTTTAAATACTTGGTAGTCATGTAGACCTCATCAGTGAAGAGAAGCTCTTGAGTCTGATGAGGGAGCCACAGTTCTTATTCCTTGTTATAATATATAGGTACACAGTGTATACAAGTTATTTATTAATACAGTAAAAAGGTAAATTGATAATGAAAGTATATGAGTTATTTTGTAAAAATCTATAGGTTTAAATGATTTATGAATTTAAGTTTGATTTTAAGAAAATTTTAATTTTTTTGATTTGCTCTGTATATATTAAATTATCTTTATTTTTGTAATACAGACCGTATTCATTTTATTAAACTCCATTGTCAATCAATACTTTATAAATCAAACACGATTCTTTTGATTCATTACCGTTAGGATTTTTGCTACCATGATGTTATAATTTTGTATGAAATTAAATTACATTTTTTATTATTATTTAAGTTTACATAATATTTTACATACATTATTCAATTTTGATAGATTTTTAAAATTTTTACAGTCCCGTGAAAGTATGAACTTGTGTATGGAGCAGGAGAATGTCATAAGTGTGGTAGATAATTGTATTTTTAAAAATATATGACACTATATGCAAATAAATATTAGGTCCTTACATATGAAATTGGCGTTTAGTATGGGAGGAACATAAAGCCGATTTTTTTTTTTATAATATATTTATTTAATCAAAGTATGTACCATTGCTATCTATGCACTTTTGCCATCTCATAGGTAGTTCATCGATACCTTTACTAAAAAAACCATTCGGACGGGAATCAATAAAATCTTTGAAGGCGGTTTGGACTGCCCCATCGGAGTTGAATTTTTTCCTTTGCAAGAAGTTATCCAAATTTCGAAACAAATGGTAATCTGTTGGGGCAAGGTCCGGAGAGTACCGTGGATGTCTTAGACATTCCAATTGAAGCTCCTCTAATTTGGTAGCCGTCTGTTGTGCAGTGTGTGGTCTAGCGTTATCATGAAGCAGCAGTGGCCTAGAGCGATTAACCAGCCTCGGTTGTTTAGCAGCTAGCTTTTCCATCATGGTTTGCAGTTGCTGACAATAGACATCTGCCGTAATCGTCTGGCCAGATTTAAGAAAGCTGTAGTGAACGACACCAGCACTAGTCCACCAAACGCTCACAAGTAACTTTTTTGGAGTCAATTTTCGCTTGGGGCATGGTTTGGCTGGTTCGGCAGGGTTCAGCCATTGCGATGAGCGCTTCCGATTATCGTACAGGATCCACTTTTCATCACAGGTAATGATTCGATTTAAAATCCCTTCATTATTGTGCCGGTTGAGTAATGCAACGCAGCAGTCAACGCGCGTTTGTTGATTTGCTTCACTCAATTCGTGAGGTACCCACCTTTCAAGCTTTTTCACCTTACCAATTTGCTTCAAGTGGATTAAAACAGTTTTATCACTAACACCGCAGCCTGCAGCTAACTCGGATGTGGTTTGCGATGGATCCGCTTCCACAATAGCCTTCAATTCTTCATTATCAACTTTGGTCTCCGGCCGTCCACGGGGCTTGTTCTGCAGGTCGAAATTTCCAGAACGAAAACGTTGGAACCAAAAACGCACTGTGTTTTCTTTTGCGGCACCGTCGCCATACACATCATTAATCCTTCGAGCCGTTTCTGCAGCACTGGTGCCACGGTGGAACTCGTACTCGTAAATAACGCGATATTTCAAGTTTTTCATTTTGTAAACTGAGTGACGCAAAGAAAAAAACAATTGAGGAAAAAACAAATGAATTATAATTTTCAAAACACAAATACATGAGTAAATAGCTGTATAAATTTGGATTTGGAATTCCTAACCAAAGAGAAGATATTTGAGATCAAATTTGCCAGTACGGCAAAACGCCAATTTCATATGTAAGGACCTAATATATATTATATATATATATATATATATATATAATAATATAAATTTTAAAGATGATCATGTTACGGTTAATATGACAATCCAGTCACTCAATTGTTCAATTATTTTATGCACTTTTTGAACTTGGCATAATGTTGTATAATTCTAATTTTCGCTGGTAGTAGACAAAATAATGATGTTTTTTGACAATTAGTGGCATTATTAATATGTAATTAAGTTTTTTGGAATTAAATTATATGAGATAAGTAAAAAATTAATTAAAAAGAATTGAGTACAACAAAGTTTTCCATAACGATCCTCGGAAATGGCGAGTATTGCGAATTTGGTAGAAAAAAAAAGCATATAGCATACTCAAATATCAAAGAAGAGAAATATCGTATTGTCACTTAACAGCAAGCAAAAGGAATTGCGTACTATCCGAATTCCTTGTAATATATCACATCACTATCGAAGCATCGAGAACGGCCTACAACAGACTAGGGTGATCTACAATATTCGAGAAACGCCTGAAACAACCGAGAAGCGACGAGGACCTTCTTCTAAACACTAGAATAATCTAATAAGTACGAAAATATTAGCATTTGGGTATAAATACGGAATTACGCTGCGGCGCGAGAGTTGTCGTGTTTAACAATTCATTCAGTGCGAAGTCGGCCGCAAGACGACGGCCAGTGTGACCAGTTGTAAGGTAATTGAAGCAATAAATAAAACAAATAATTGAGCAGAGTACCTAAGAGGCGAAATGAACCAGAGCGATTAATACGTGCGAGAATTGGATGGAATGTTCTACTGCATAAGTAATTAAATGTTACGGCGTTTACCTTGTGGAAATCCATTATGAATAAATAATGAAATAAAACAATCAACTTTGTTTTTTTTTTTTCTTTTTTTCCACTTATATTTAAGCCACTTGTTTCACAGTGAAACAAGTGGCTTAAATATAAGTGGAAAAAAAGAAAAAAAAGAAAAAAAGAAAAAAAAAGAAAAAAAAGAAAAAAAAAAAAAAAAAAAAAAAACAAAGTGGATTGTTTTATTTCATTATTTGTTCTACTGCATGTTAAATACGTATTACTCAACGAGTTTGATCGATAAATGTTCATAAACTAGTTATATATTTTGATATAGTGTAGATTAAAGTATAGAATTCAGTTTTATTTGCTAAATGACTTTTTATATTGAATAATTAATTAATCATTAATTAATAAATCGCTAATTAATTTCCCATGTTTTCATTCATTCCTTCCGCAACCATGACACGCGACAGTATATTGGTTTTGTAAAGCTTGTAGGGAAATAAGCTTGGAATTCTAATTAATTAGACAGAAATATTTAATCCTATTTTTGGGGTAGAAAGAATTAAAGGGTGTCCGGTTCACTATTTACTATTTTGCAGGGAAATTCATTAAGTACAATGAAGTCTGGCTTTTACATAGACACGTATTTTGGAAAAAATCTAAATAAGTTATGCATCTCGTGATAGGCCTATCACATTATTATCATATTATGTTTATACGTAGGTATGCCATAATTGTGCGTCTAATCTGTCTTTATATAAATATTACATTTAGATTTTTTTTTATTCATACTGCAATGTACCCACAGCACATGGTTGCCTTTTTTGTAGTTTTTTATTGTGTTGGTATTTTTTTGTAAAAAAAAAAATCGAGACTCTTGTCATACGCCTCAAGCGAATCACTTTAACATTTTTATTATTTTTTCGTGCCTGAAAGTAAATTCATCAAACGACTAACACTAAATTAATAGTTTCAGTGATAATATCCTTTGAAAACATTTCATAATATACCTCGCTCAAAGACTCCGAGCGAAAGGGGTTAACGAAATATCCTATTTAGGATCTCGGTCTTGGGATTGGATTCGGGCTTACACCCAGGATTGATTGTATTTTTTACAAAGTATCATTACATTTTACTAATTGCGGTTCGGAAAAGGTAATTACTTTCATCAGAAAAGCCACCAGCGCCCCCGATTTGAGAAGAACCAATAGAAGTATGTTAATTGACTTTAGCTATTCGGCAGGAAAAACCATTAAGTTTTTTCTTGTACTCTATTTAAAAAAATCTTCTAACTCATTGCTGACAGTCATTAGACTTTTTATCGGCTTAAGTTTATTTATGCCTTTATTTTAATAAATTAAGCGCCTTCTTCCCGTATAGGTTTCGCAATTGAAATGATAGAACAAATAGCTTATTAGTTTATTAATCTAACGGGATTGCCATGGTTCTCTTCTAAATCTTATTAATTAATCATTTTGACTTGTTTTAAAGCACTATATTTTTACTAAATACATATGGGTAATTATGAAGTTCTTTAAGCTTACTTCTGAAACAATAAATACATATGTACTACTTGTATTCATCTATTTATATTACACTTTGTATAAAACCACTTTTTATTGAATTATCAAGAAACAAATTTTCTTATCTTCTTTTGAAAACACACTATTATTTTTATAGTAAATTTAGCAAACAAATAAGGTAGTTTAGAGTTAGATCATTTAAAAATTTAAAAAAAAACTGTCAATAGCAAATAAAATCCTTTTTGAAAATAGTTACCATTTAAATTTGTTTTCAATGTGGTACATAATTATTTATTCAACTCCCATACATTAAATATTTGTTTTTGTCACCGAATCTTAATTTAATCTTAATTTAATGTATTCCGGATGAAGGGACCATTGGCCCCAAAACATGTTGATAACTCATTAAATGGTAGCTTTATTCAAAGGGTTTTCTTTTTGTTAATATAAATAATCTAACTACAAATTTATTTAGCAGTCAGTGAAGACGCAATCAGTTTTTGTTTTATACACAAATTATAATATTGTATTTTACTATAGATTAACATTGACATAAATAAAAATTATTGAGTTAAATTGTAAGATTGATAATACACTCATAAAGCGAAATGCTAGTAAATGATACGAATAGAATCAAAAAAAACATACAAATTATGATAATCATTTTATTAATCTTCCATTATCTTATCGTCTATTAATCTAATCATTATATAAATTATATGATTCTTCTGTTGAGGGTTTTTTGCCCTACGTATGTGTGATTTTTCTGACCGACATATGGATCCATTTGCAAGGCACATCATTAGGGCTTATTTTTTATAAAATCCCAATGAAACCTGAAACCTGAAAATCTTCAAAAATATAAAATTAATACTTATTTGGTGATAATCAATGTCTATGGAATAATTGCTTTGAAAAGATAATATCGTAACATGACGACACAAATACGCACATGTATACATTTGGTTTAAATGTCTCTTAAACATAAAATATAACCATTAAACTCCGTTTCAAATTCTGGTACATATTCAAATGACGCCAGCGATGTACTTCAATTAAGGAAATATCCTGATGTTTTGGGACTGAATTAACTTCGCGCATTTACATAAATTTGGTCTGGTGGCAAAAAATCACAGCTTCCCTCGCTGAGACAATGTATCCTGTAACGAAGAGCTCAATAGGTCTCAAATTGGCGTGACAAAAGGACAATTTCTTTATATTTACATATCTCGGCGGAATAGAAAGGGATTGTCCTTTTTTCATTATATAGACGTCCCACTTGCACTCCACGAGATACGGCTAACGGATGATTTACAATTCTGATTTGAATTTAGAACATTTCGTCTCTTTTTTCTGAGTTTGGTCTTTTTTATACGCCTGAGGGCTTTTGCTTCGGAGCAAAGACGGGTTTACATTTCTTGAAACGAAAAACTTTGATCTGACCTTTATTACGAAGCGAACAAACAAACGTAGGTACAAAGCCGGTTC
>JADDOH010015507.1:0-17916 GCA_016648135.1 Agrypnia vestita
TTCCTCTAATTGTGTGAATATCTATGTAAATATGTTGAATACAGAGATCATATTGTAATATATTTATGTATTCAATAAAATACAGTAAAATCCTGTTATGTAGTTGGAACCCCCATAATTTGAAATTTGCCATATTTCGAAAATTTTCAAACCCACAAGTCCCAAAATGTTAATTTCATAGTAGATTAACCCCGATAATTTGTAAACTTCAGTAATTCATAATTCAAAATTAATTTTAGCCCTTGCGCCACAAATCAATACATTTTAGTTCACATAATTCGCAATTTTTTGAAATTTTTCAAAATTTAAAAAATATTTTGATTTTTTATAAAGTAAGAACAACAAATATGTCAATATCGAGTACTTTAGTAATACAAATGTGGCGATCTTTGTATTAGCATTGGTGGATATAACAATGGATTTGACCGGAGAAGCAACTGCAAGCACTTACTTTTCTGGTTGCGGGTCCTGTAATTTCCTGCTGCAGTCCACCATATAACGAGCGGCGAGGTACTTTCCATCTTGAGATGGATAACACTCGCGATGATTCGTGTTGATTAAGTTTTATACGATAAAATAAAGAAATAAATATAATAATGAGTAGCTTGTTGGTGTAATGGTCATGACGCTCGCCTAGTGATCTGATGGTTGTTGGTTCGAGTCCCGTTCCAGGACACCATCAAGTTAGTCCTATTCTCATAGCACAAGCGTTTAGCTTATTTTGAGAATAATAAGAATTTTGATGCGATACGCATTCCGTGTTCGCATCTCTATTTAAAAAAAATAGATATTCTAAAGTAGGTAGGTTGTATGCAAAAAATTTTGTATGAAAAAAAAAAATGCAGCAGGTAAATGCAAACAATTAAAAAAAGGTAGGTTGCGTTTCTTAATGGCGGTAAACGATACACACAGAAGGCGTATAATTTTTTAGACAGGCAGCACTCGGCAGCGTTCTTCGAACTGAATACAGATCTGTGCTTGCCAATGTGGGTAATAAATAAGGTAGATGGGTGATGAACGAGGGGGAAGCGGGGATGATCTAACCCATTTCACCCACATTCTAAATGGCGCTAAAAAGCATAATAAATATTGCGTTATCGAAATGATTTCTTTGATGTATGCAAAAATACAGATTTTTTCACAAAATTAATGGCTTCTTTCATGAGTATTACGATTTCTAGCGAATTTTGCTATTGCATTGGGATTTTTTTAGCTTAAATTTCGAATTATCATTAACATCCCTTGCCTGAATCTGGACTGAGTCACCTTTAGTATAAATGAAGCTTCTCCTTTGTTTTCTATTATCTCATTAGGCTTCCCATATGGTGCTAAAATTGAAATGCGCGTTCCGATGTTGTACATTCAGTGTACACATAGACTTTTCGATTTTTAATTTGGATAAATATGGTTGTCCTCAATTTATCCCTTAAGGGAGTGGTCTCCTCTGTTTCCTTTAGCTGTCCGGGTTTGTTACCCTGTTAATTCGAAATTCGAAATAATAAAAAATCGCGATGCGATTGCGAAATTTGCCAAAAATGGTAAAACTTGTGAAAAAATCTGTATTTTTGTAATCAATTGTACTTTTTGTCGCAATGGTTTTAGGGAAAATTATAAATAAAGAATGTTAACAATCAAAACGGCTAACGTAATATCAAAATTATAAATACAAAGTAAATATAAACTGTCAAATGATTTTACAGAAGAAATTCGTAAGAAGGTGCGTAAAACAAATTGAAATGCAATTTAACAATAAAAACTAACGAAATAATACCCAAAAGTTAAAAAAAAAACAATGCATAATGCAAACAATTAAAAAAAAACATAATACAATAAACAGGAATATATAGGATAAAAGTTGTGCCAACAATCATCTTGTCTCATTTGATGGGATTTTGGGATAGGTATGTTAAACCTGTCTGGGCATAGTTCATTGGTATAAATGACATAAGTATGATAGTTAGGAAAACTCAGTTTGAAAGATCCTGGACATATTTTTATACATTTTTGTGATTATAGGTGTGTTGTGGATTATTAATTCTGATACATTGTGCAGGGTATGGAAGGAGATAACACTAAATGCCAGTTCTGATGAACTTCAGTACCAGGTATGGGATTATCCTGTTAGGGAACAGTACGGCCACATTCTCCTGGCCATCAACAGTTCCATGCCTCTGAGGTCAGCAGAAGAAGGGTTCCAAAAAGTGGATGAAAGGACAGAAGCTGACTTTGCCTTTATTCATGATTCATCAGAGATCAAGTAAGTTCATTTTATGTGATTATTTTATTTACATTTCTAACAAGAAAAATAAAACATGAATTATTCATTGTCATTTTTAATCTAGTCAGTATAATGACCCAGGAATGGATAAGAGGTTCTAGTAATAAAAAAAAATTAATAAGATTTCTACTTACATATTTATTTTAAATAATAATTTTTAATTACGTATATTTATTTAGTTTAGAGTAGCACGGAAAGTATTTTTCACACCAGTTATGTATGATAAACTTCATTGGTGGTGGTCACAAACTGATGTAACAAGGGGAAACAATCTTTACCTTTATCTTTATTTTTAATTTTTTAGTAAAAATGAAAATATTTCCCATGCCATTTCAAAAGATATAAGGTGCCCTAGCAAGACAGTCACAGCTCATATATTTGGAGACCTTCGATATAGAATAATTGCAGTTCAGTTGGATCAACACAACCCTCCTAGAATTACACTCGGGCCTCGTATAACACGGTTATATGGTTCCATAAAAACATTGTGTAATACAAATCCGTGTTATACAAGGTTTGAATTTCATACAAAATTAGGGTTTGCGTTCCAAAAAAAAATCGAAGATAGTTTATATGAATATGTACTTTATTTTTTTAATAAAAATATAAAAATTTACATATTTATTGAAAAAAAAACTTTAATAACACACATAATATAATTTCTCTTAATCGTAATCATGTATTTAATATATGGATATTTGTAGTCTTCTTAATTATTCTTTTATTGTTTAGTCTTCTCTTTTTTCTTTTTTTCAAATGTTCATTTTAAATTTATTGATGTAAATGTAATAAATAAATATGTAAATATAATGTAGCATTCATTCATCATCGCTATCACTTAGAATAATTCTTAATTTTTACTCTTTTTCGACATCGGTTGTGAGTTTTCGTCATCGGAGGAGGGCTCTGAATTTCTTGTGGTTTAAGCCTTCGAAAAATCGGTAATAAGCGATTGTCTGCTTTTAGCGTATAAATCTTTACGTATTTCCTTAAAAGGTTCCAAAATCTGTTGTAATTCCCTCTTGAATTTCGAACTTCTTTCCATTATAGGATCCTTTTTAATATTTTTTTTTCTCATTTAATAGCCAATTCCAAGCCCTCATTTATAGTTTTTAATGTGAAACATGTAGCTCACTGCAACTGCTTTCTGAGTCATTAATTGTGGTAGTTTGATTCAAAATTTCGATTTATTCTTCTTCGTTCAACGAAAGATCCTCCAATATTTTTTGAATATCATGGATATCTATGTCATTAAAACCTTCTCCTCCAATACCACGACAAATATTTATTGTCCTTTGGTGTTCATTTTCTATTGGTGGTAAAACATTTTCTCCGGAGACTACTTCCAGCAACAGCTTTTTCCAACAAGAATTTAAAGTTAATTTTGTATTTCTTTAGCGGATGCAGAAACAATATCGACACAAGTTACTTTCACAAAATGCACTGCATATTTTATTTATAATTTGACTTAATAACTTAAAATATTTTTCAAATAACTAAGGATTTGGCAAGGCTGATGGAATCTTAGGGAATGTACATCATATCTCTGGACTGCTAAGGGTTATATATATGTAATTAATAATATGGAATATGTAAAGTGCATACATACAAACAAAAAACCAGAAAAATCTACGGATTACGAAGAAATACGTACTGCACCATTGAATTCCAGAGCGTAACTGAAATGTTTCAAAACAAACGAAATTGACAAGTCTCAACATGCTGAGTGAGATCATCATGACTCATGGCATGTTCTATCATGGACGCAATCTACAAATCAAACATATTATTTAATTTATTTATTTTTCTGAAACCGTGTTATAAAAAGCGTGTTGTACAAAAAATATGCCAATTTATACATCCGTGTTATATAAAACCGTGTTATACGAGGCCCAAGTGTATATTTATATTATTCTCATCCAGGAATTTACTTTCGGTTATTTTTAAAAATTGTTCGCATGTAGCATTTTTTGTTAGCTTGGGGTACAGACCTTCAATACAGATACAGTACGATACAGACCTTCTCTGTTTGCAAATGATTTACATATGCATATACCGATTAATCACATAAATTTTCCAAAGGTACCAAGTAAAGAGAAACTGTAACTTGACCATTGTGGGTGAGGTGTTTGGCGAAAGGCCTTATGCTGTGGCAGTCCAGCAGGGTTCCAGGATACAGGAAGAGCTGTCCCGAGCCATTCTTCAGTTGCAAAAGGACCGGTACTTAGACTCCCTAACAGCAAAGTACTGGAATACGAGTTGTGTAGACAATGATGACTCGGAGGGAATCACACTGGACAGCCTCGGTTGGTTATAAAGAAGTTTTAGAATTTTTACTTTTGCTCAATGAATTAATGGCTATTTCACAAAATTACCTATAAAGAATAAACTCAAAAACAGTAGTGGCGTAATGAGTGTGTCAACTATATACTTGAATGAATTCTGCATACATGTCATTCTGCATTGTATTTTTGTCTCCAGACACTAGTGATATTTACTGTAAAACCTCATTAAAACCTCCAGACAATAGTGATATTTACAGTAAAACCTCGTTAATTCGAAATTCAAGGGACCCAAAAAAACAATTCGAATTATGTGGAATCCCGCTAATTTCAAATTTAATCGCGAATAAAAATCGCAATGCAATTGCAAATTTCTCCAAAAATCATTATACTTGTGAAAAAGGGATTAAATCTTTTGAAAAATTTAAGTGTTTTTGCATATATCAATAAATTATTTTGAAAGGATAATATATATTTATTATACTAATGCAAAAATTGTGATATTTCAATTACTAAAGTACCAGACGTTGACATATTTGAAAAAATCTAATTACATATTTTTTCCATTTCGTCACCGTAATTGAAATGTTTATGCCTAGTTATCTTTGAATTTATGACAGACTTCTTCAATTTTTCTTTGATTCCGTCTTTCTTCTGACTCAGACCAATTCACAGTAAAGTTATAAAAAATACTATGGTCCACAAATACATGTAATAAAAAGATAAGTCAGTAATAGTTTCTTCCTAAGAAAATAAAACATTTTAACGACATAAACACAGTTATATATCAGAAAGAAGAATAAAATTAATGAGGAATTTGAAAAAGTGAATAAAAAGTAATGAAAAATAATTTAAACGCATTTAAGTATGAAGAATTAGCGCAAATTAAAATTATCCACGCATATCACGGCTGCCAAAGAAAGTTTCCGACATAATATGTATAAAGTTTATTCCACAAGGTACCACAAAATACCTAAAGTACCCCCCACATGGGTACGCACAATCAAGAAGATGCGGGCATCATTAGTTTTTTATAACTTGTTAAAAAAAAATTATGTGGCTTAAAATGTATTGGTATATGGTGCAAGGGTCTAAAAACAATTTTGAATTATGATGAATTTCGAATTGTCAAGGTTCGAATTAACAGGGTTTTACTGTATTCTTGTACTTAAATTCCAGAAATAATTTTTCTTAAAAGTCACATAATACAGTCAAATAACCTGATGATGAAAGTCACTCTTGAAACAAATAATGACAACATATATGTAGCAATTCACATGCCAGTATTCTTAGTATAATTCACAGATAGCGTTGAATACAGGAAAATAAAGCAGCTCTTTCAAAATTCAATAAATTAATTTCTTATTTCAGGAGGTGTTTTCATAGCCACTTTATTCGGCTTAGTTCTCGCTCTGGTGACGCTGGTTTGGGAGATCTTCTATTACAAGAGAAAGGAAAAAGTTCAAGCTGCAAACAAAGTATCTGTCGTAAAAACAAATAAGTTCAACAAGCAAATAGAAAATTGGGTTACGAAAGGAAAAGAAAAGAAAAAGTCCAGAGAGGCAATCAGAAGAATAACTATTGGAGACACTTTCAAACCGGTGAAAGATAAGAGGAAGCCTAAAATTAGCTTTATTAATGTGGAACCTAAATTGGAATGGAACCCTTAGACAACCAAAATAATTAGAGCGTGACTTTTAGCTAAAATATCAAATAGAACTCATTACAATGAAAACAATGCAAGATACATGTACATATATTAGCAGAAAACCTGGCGTTTCCTAAGTGTAGGCAAGTCATTTGTCTTACATTGTGTGATATGTATTGGTACACAGAATTTTATGTAGAATTATTAAATTTTACCATACAAGTTTTCCAAACATTGTTCCCTTCTCTTTTAGTTTCACCATTAAATTTAATATGCTGCACGCATAATTCTTTTTCAGCAAGGAAAATTACCACACACAATTATTTCTTCACTTCCTAACGCTCAGCTTTTTGATGTTATACAGCAATGATAGCCAGCTTGGAATATTAAAAGCTTTAGAATACCGCATCAAATTTGATTTATGCCCTCAAGATTTAAGATAACTGGTAGCTGTTGCCTTTTGTATAGGTATAATGTCAGCAATTTTTATAAATTCTTTAGATGTGTGTGTAACAGTGAAAATTATTTGGATTTTAATATCTGGATACACAGGTAAACATTTTATTAGTCATGTGACTTTTAAACCTTAATTTTAAATGATACAGAATGTTGGAATTTTTCCAAGGAGTCTAAATTGAATTATTATGCAATTGTTAAGAAACACATTTTGAATGGATCTACTGACATTACTTATTATTCTTACATTACTTATTCTTATTATTCTTCCTGATATTATTAATGAATTATGTTTTTGAATTAAATATTAATTCATATATCATGAATTTCTCGGCCTCCTACATTTCTTTTAATTTACTTGTGCAATGTTGTGTATTTCTAAGATGAGAAATTAAATAAAAATATTTAAATAAGTACATAATACTACATGAGGGATATAAAGCAAAGGCAGCATTATCCAAAATAAATTTGATGCAGTCATCGACGATTACTGAATCAGAGTGTACTTAATTCAAGATTTTATAGGAAATATTATAGCCTATAAATTTATAGGAAACATGATTTTGGAAAAAATTGATACATAAAAACCAAGTTTTTATTATACTCCCTTTCTTTGTAAAATATAACAACAATTAAAGAGGAATTATAACATATAACATAACACTAAACTTACAGTAATTTAATATATTTCTAAAACGTTAGATGTTTTGAGCTTTGATAAGACACTTCATGCTTTGAAGATTAAATTCTAACATTTGTCAGTCAATTTATTTGTATTTATTTGTTTACCGATGGAGTAATTCAAATTTAGAAAATATTCCGCGACGTTATTGGACCGCCGCCGCCGTTGCTAATCAAACTTTTCTAATAATTGCAATTTGAAAAAACCAATAAAATTTCTAAAAATCCGAAATTATACTATAATTATAAAAAAAAATTAACGAAAATTTGATAGATCTTCTTGATCGTCGCCACGAGTCTACTTGCCAAGTTTCAGCTCGATTGGATCACGGGAAAAGGGTCAAAAATCGATCCAACGTTATTGTTGACGGCAAGCAAGCAGAAAGGGAGTAAATATAGAATTCAGTTCATTATTAATTAGTAATTCCCAGTGACTGCATTCACAACAATTTTTTAAAATTTTTTAGATATTGCTGCCTTTACTTTTATTAATTTATTTAACCCCTCACTTGTTATAGCTGGAAAACTGTAAAGACATGGTACCTATGTAAGGCAGTTGTAATTATTTGTTAATGTAAAGTAAATTAGAAGATTGTAAAATGAAGTGAATCTTAAAAATTATCAAAACCGTCGTAAATTGCCTGCAAGTTAAATTAAGTAAGGTCCCCGTGGATCTTTTATAAAAAATCTAAATAAACTTGAATGAAGATAAAAACAACGGTGTGTACTTTTTAATATAAATATTTCCGAATGAAAACTTTTATTTATTATTGTTTTAATAGTACTTAATGGAATGAGAGAAATATGAAATTTTATTTATGCATATTTATTATCCTTTTGCCATTATTATTTTTCTGATAAATAGCACATCTAGTAAAAATCTGGGGTGGCGTAATAAGACCGGCAATTTAAATAATAAAGACATTATAAAAAACATTACGACTTCAGGAGTCATCAATCGTGAAATCGTAATTGCCTCGTCGAATAGAAATTTGTAACAACATTCCCCGGATTAAGATTTTTGTCTTTGAAAAATAAAAACATTTTAAAAATAGAAAATAGTGTTTTTATTTTGACATTATAACAGCTGTTACAATCAGCGGCGATATGGCGGCGATTCGAACCAATTTAAACAATGAAACGATAGTGGGGGAATTTACCTGGTCAGAAGATAACTGATTAAATCGATGGCGGCTGGCTTTATCTACTAGGGAAAGGTAAAAACTTATCTAAATTCTATACAACGTTATCAAATGACTCATATTATTATTCACATTGTGGCACTTTATTTTATAACAAAATTTCTATTTGACAGTTGATTTTTTTGCTGACTGGTTTATATTTTAAAATTATGGTTTTTATGTGTAAATTTCTGTATTTTTGTTAGAAAATGTGTTACTTGCGAATATTTATAGTGTTTTTAATTGCCATAGAGTCTCATGGGAGGTTAATTTGTCATAAAAATGAAATAGATTCGAATGAGCCAGATACCACATGGACTACACAAGTTTTGGAAAGAGAAATTTTAAATCTTAACCACAGTTGGGTTCCGAAAGTTGCTCGAACTTATGGAGATTATTATTTAGTGAACCGAATTCCATTTACTCCCATTTATAAATTTAGAAGAAATGATGATTTTTCTATACTTTTCTATCCAGTTCCCCAAGATGTGGAGGAGGTCATCATTACTTTTGTGGCCTACGAGCAGAAGCTGAACACAGCTGGTAATTAGAGATTACTTATTCTGTACTTTGTGTTAATAATTGTGGGTAATATGGAGAATTATATCAACGTGCCCTATGTAAAGAGAGAGAGAGAGAGAGAGAGAGCTTAGAAGATTTTTCATCATATTTTTTTAATTAATGAACCTTTTTATTTGAAATTCTAAACTAGTATTGCATATTCTAAAGCGTTATAAAATAATATGTAGTTTAGTTCATTAAGCCATGTATTCACTAGTCCCAGACTCCCGCGGAATGTCGCATCAACATCTACGCTCATGTTTCGGGGACAATGACGCGGTCATTTGACGTGTAAACACACAGGATTCACATATCACTTGTCGCAGAAATGTCGCCCAAAAGGGATATGATGATTAGTGTTGCGTATCTATTTATTCTAACAAGTTTATCGAAACGTAAGAGCAGAAAAAGATGGTGGGTACGAAAGTATTTACTGAAAAGGAAAAGAAGGATGGATATTCTACGCGGTCTTCGAATGTCTGACGGATCATTTATCAATTTTATTTGAATGACAACTGATTTTGAAAATTTATTACAAATGATCGGGTCTTCCATAGCCAAGCAAGACACAATATTACGGGACGCTGTTTTATATCATATCATATAGCATATGTAACTGTAGCGCATGCGTCTTAGCTTGTCAACATACCACGTGGTACTGACGCGTGGTACGATGTCCCCGTGCGCTTGCTCGGGAACCGTGCACATGGCAAGTTGCCGCAGCACGTAGAAATGCCACTTTATGTTGCGTGTGACATCACAGAACATTGCAGCATCACATAGACTTAATGTCACGCGTGATGTTGAGGGACAATTTGTCACCTAGTGAATACGTGGCTTTGATAAATCTTCACTACTTGATTCAGCAGAATTTGTAGATCCTCAATGTTACTTGTAACAAGTTCCGTATCATCTACATAACACAGATATATGTTAGTGAAATAAAAATGACCCTAATAAATTTTGCATCAAAGCCTATGAGTTTTCATAAAGGAGGAATCAAAAACTTATTTTAATGATGGAGGAAGGTCACATACATTGATGGAGAATAAATTTTAGTATAGCGTTGTCAAAAAAATTGTTATTAAAATATTACTTTTTATTTTTAAAATATATCATTTTTTGGGTACACCTGATCATTTTTTGTGAAATAAAGCAAAGGTAGACCTCTTTTCACATAAGAATGACAATTGAATTAGAATGTGTAAGCCATGAATACGAGGCACATTGTTTCGTTGTATTGGTGCTCACATCCGTAAACACCAACACCAGGAAACAATGTGTGTCGTACGCACGGCTTACACATACTAATTCGATTGTCTTTCTTAAATGGAAAGAGGTCTGCCTACCATTAAATCACACAACTTTTTATAACTAAAATTTTACATTGCACAACATACACAATATGTATCAGATTTGAATAAAATGTTCTGTGTATGTTTGCCTGTTTAATTGAGAAAGTACAGGCTTTGAGACACTTAATTAGTCAAAATGATAAATTAATTGATAGAATAAAAAAAGTTTCAGTATTTTTTTAAGTATTGGAATAACATTTTTTCAAAAATTATTTTTGTTTATTTCTCAAGGAAAAAAGTTTGGAACTATACTGGATGGATTCTTACCTCATTCCTTACTTAAAAATTAAAAAACCCTTAGATTCTGAGTTGAATATCGTTTTCCATATATATTTACCAAAAATGTATAAGATCGGTTTTATTTTCTTTGACTATCTAAGTATTAACTTGTTGAGGACCCTAAAAATTTCACTCAAAATGTAGGTCAATGCCAGAGATTTTCTGTTTTTTTTGCGATTTTTATTTAAAAAAAAAAACCATGAAAACATGCGTATATAAAAAAAAAAACACACATTCATATTATTTTATCGTAAGTGTCGAAATGCAATGATTTTTTTTATCATTTAAGTAAAAAAAAATTCTTTTTTTGAACTTCGATAATGTTGCCAGCGCAACATTTTCCGAAAAATAATAATAATTTTTTATTTGTTTATTAGAGACAACACTACTGTTAATAATAATAATCTTCTTCTGTGTGGTATATTTTGTTGCACGGCACGGCACACGACGGGACATCGCACTCATAACACATAAATATGATACACTTTCACACACACACATATTTCAAATAAACGCAACAAAATTGTGTGTATTTTTGTTAATAAATCACTATTAGTATTCAATTTAATCATAAACCAACAAAAACTGAGAAATATCGCAAAACATATCGTATATATTTGTGTATACGTGTACAAATAAATAGAAAATCGAAAAAAATAAATCATATTTCCCTTGACGACGGAATATTTGAATTTCGATTGCACAACACGCGATCGGGGCGCCATCTATAACAATTCTATACGATTTTGACGGCAGAAAAACTTCTGTTTTGATTGTTGATTTAAAATATAATCCGTGATGTTTTTGAGTTGAAAATGGAACGACAGGTCACCACGGGATTTCTCTACTGGGAAAAAGTCATATTTTTCAATATCGAAATTTTCAATTTGCTAGTGCGCACGGGTGCGGCCTGGCCCCAGAGGCTTTAAGACCTTTCCGAAATGCAACTCGTCATTAGACACTGTAAATATATATATTTTTGCACACTTTGTATCCACAGGTGGTAAGTGCGCTGCTCAAGATGTCGAGATTCACTTGAAGCCACGCTCATTTCCGGTTGTGAACCCAACCAACTCCACGCAGTCTGCGGATATCATGAGCGACAAGTTTCGTAGCCCCATCACCTCGGTGAAGATGAAGTCAGACGAAACAAGCACTGTCCTGAGCTTGTTTCCAGAGCCCGGAGAGCTATATGGATCGGCATTTGTTAGCTGGAGTGATCCCGACTTGGATACTATCGAACAACAGGGTAAATTTATTCTGTAGATTTTCAATACAATATGGCCGTCCTAACTAGAAATCTTAAAATAAGATAACATGCACGAGTCTAGTGAAAACGGTATGCAGTACGGAATCTGTAAATATGCAGATGACGTGGTACAACAATCCACAAAATATATATCTTGATTACGTTCCGCCACGTGACAATCTCGGAGGCGACTCATTCCAGAACACTGATATGGACATAGAAAATACAGTACCTACCTATTTATATTAAAAAACTATTTGTCATTATAGTATTAAAATTCAGTATCGCTTGAACAAGTCTTCTTTCTATAATTGTTACTGGCAAAAAGTTCAATCTATCCTCGACTCGATTTTTTCTTAAAACTTTTCGTTCTTAACGGATAATCATATTAGTTTTATTTCACACTATTTAAAAAAAATTTTTGGCTTCTAGAATGGAGCCACTGAGCTATTATTCTAAAATTAACAGAGCATCATTAGCTTTATCGTCAGATCTATAAATAGAGCAAAGTTCATTTCTCACGTTTAACTTGTAAAAAGGTTTTAATGTAACACCAAAATCATTTTGGTTTTACATTAATTTCACTGCAGAGTAGTTTGCAACTAATAAGGTGATTATTAAATTTAATATGCCTAATTAGAAATTATTACATAAGTCATACACATAAGTCTCAAAATGTTAATTTAATAATTATAATATAATAATTTAATTATTAGAAAACCTCATTAATTCACAATTTGAAATATTAGACCCTTGAACCATAAATCTATACATTTTAAGTCACGCAAAAATTTTTTTAGACCCTTGAGCCATAAATTTATACATTTTAAGTCACATAATTAGAATTTTTTTAACAAGTTATAAAAAACTAACAATGCTCGTAGCCTTTTGATCGCAAGCACCCGTGTGAGGCATCTTCTATGTATTTTGCTGTATCTTGTGGAATCCATTTTATTATGTTGCTATCCCTCAAATTGTTGCCATTGCGTTGCGATTTTTATTATTTTTAATTTTCTTTAAATTTGAATTAACAAGGTTCTATTGTATTACTTTAAATGAAGTTGATACAATTGGTCTTTATTCTAATACTTTATGTAGCCTTATGAGTTGAAGTATTCTTATTTGATAATGGTAGTAAAAAAGTTTTTTTTCAGGTCTAGCTGCAGAATGTCAAACATTACTCTACTCTGACATGAAAGTGAAGAGAACCAAAGCTTCCATCATCGATTGCAGCAAGACTATTGCTTTGGAGTTTGAAGAAAATTTATCCAATGTGAATAAATTATATAAATGTTTCATAGATCAGGAGAGCCAGAATCACCTGCTAAATTTTTCCGTGGTTTCCGAATGTACAACCTGTCTCTGGGCAATCATAAAAATTCAAGCGCGAAGCCTGCCTAGAAGAGGTGTCAACATCGTCGACTGCGCCATAAATTTGGAAGATACGTCTGTAAAAGACTTGCAAATAAATTTCAATCCTTATCCAAATGAATGGCATTACTTAGAAATAAAGTATGGCAATACAGAAGAGATCATTAGTGAAGCTTCTAAATTAAGTTTATGCAGAAAAGGAGAATACACAGAAGATAAAGATTTGGCTTTTCAGTCTACAGATTCAGGTGTTATAGAACTCATAAGAGATAAAAAAATTCAATACTTTTCAATTGACTTCAACTTACCTTCAATTTCTACAACTCTGAGACCTACAACGCTAGATCTGGTATCAGGAATAACTAATATGTTGAAATTCAATATTTTTTCTGTTGTGGACATCGGGGGCACGGTAACGATGAATGCACAGATCAAAACAAACAGTTCGCTCACTCTAGACAATCATTTGTATAAAGTAGTTATATGTTTTGTGCAAGGCAGACAATTGACTCCATATGAAAACGAGACTTGCGGATCAAGCGAGGAAGCGAACGCCGCTTCAATGATTTTGATTTCAAATGGAACAGGAAGTGTAAAACGTACGATACATGTTCCGTACCCAGAATTTGGAACGTGGTATGTCTCCTTGGCATTGTTCTGTACCGCTGACGATACTTCTGTTTCAGACGCATCAACGGCAAACAATGAGATCAATACGTGCAATGCAAGTGTAGAGTTGACTATTTCATCGTCAAGCTGTATAAAAGGATCCTGTGGCCCATACGGAGACTGTAATATCTATATTTTTAATGGATACCTTGTTTCATATTGCCTTTGCAAGGGCGGATATGCAGGTTTGATAATTTTTGTTTATTCATAAAGATAATATAATGCAAACATTGGAAGTAAATAAATTGCAATGAGGTTTTTGTTTGAAATAAATGATTAACAAGGCACAATCAGTACTCTTTGCCACAGTTCAAATTTTGTAACACAATATTCCTTTTGTTTTCATTGGCTTGTATATCCTGAAAGAATAGATTGTGAAATACGCTCACTATACTGATAATATTATACCTACATATTGAAATTCTATTTAATTAATGATGTTGATAAGATTCATACTAAGGTTTGTGCTTACGGATATTTCATACTATAATTTTTCGAAATTTTCTTGCGTAACTAGGTGAGAGGCCATCTTATATTATAGATATGTATTAAAAAATGATAACTGTGTTTGCTTTCACTATTTGTTTATAATGATTAGAATATTTTCCCTGTCTTCAGTAATATTATTAATACATACTAATCTTAAGAATAAAGGATGGCGCGAGGAGTGGGTTGGAGATTAGAGTCGGGTGGGTGTGTGGGCGTGGTCATTAAGCACCGAAGAGGGTACGCAATAGAAGGTGTTTGAATATTTCATACAACTTCGTTAAGCCAGTTTGCATGTACCTAGTGACACTGTGTAACCAGACTTGGAGACTTTACCTTGTGATGTATGATATGGTCGAAATCACAGGCAATTTTAGACAAGTAGATTTATTTTAGCAAAGACGTCCCATTTTCATTTTTGTTAATTATTACGAGTTTTTGTTCTATAGTAAGAACAACTCTTTTACATTTATATAGATATACATAATCACAGATAGATGAAAAATAAATTTTAAAACAGGACTTTCACTTTTTGCAGGATAATACTCATACAACATTTACACACGACTCCAAATACTTAAAATGGTGAAGTAAAGTACACAGTTATACAGTAAATTACAATATTGTACATATTAAATAAGAGATTAAACAATTAAATTAATCTAAAATACACCACTTAACTTCACTTCTTAGCTTATTCATATCAACAATAAGACATGCAACATGCTCACCTGTTGGTGTCAAAATAATTCACGGGGATTCCTGAAATTTTGTGATTCGGGATGTGCATAATTTTGAAATTCTGCATGTTTATAACTTCACGAGTTTTACATTTTATTAACGTAATATTATTTAGTTGAGAGAAAAATGATTGTTACATTTTATAAAGAACTATCTGTAACCTGTCAAAAATGATGGAACTTTGGTTCACGTCTTTGCTAAGCCTTTGGCGGTCCACGGAGAGGGGGCGGTAGCAACATGCGTAGTTTTTGTGGCTTGGCATTCAACCCCATCTCCGGCCATTTCATTTAGTTTTTTTAGCCGTGAATTCGAACGAAATTATGGTCATTATTATACCATACAGGCCATCTCCGACTGCTTAATTTAGTTTTTTTCAGCCATGAATTCGAACGAAATTACGGACGTTACACAAAGTTACGGGTACAAACAGACAGATAGACCGACCAATGGACGGACGGACGGATAGACGGACAGACGGAAAGACAACGAAATTATTGTGTTTGATTTTGAAATATTGTCCAAAAAAACGATATATAATTATTAAAAAACCATCTTTTATTGCCTCGGTTAATGCGAACCCGGATAATTGGGAGTCTACTGTATTTAGAATTAATAATTTCAGCAAAGTTACTCAGGCAGTTGGAATAGACAATATATTTAAAACACTTTCAAAATATAAGAATATTTAAATTCACTCTTCTATTACAATTGACTTGACTGTTTGTAAATCAAATTTACTTCAATAACTGAAGCGATTTCCTTTCTTTCAGGATTCGACTGTTCAGGTGGAGAAAGTGCAACACCACCCAGTGAGACATTGACTGAAATATTGTTCCTGACGCTCAGCAACCTTTTGTTCTTGCCCTCGATTGTCATTGCCTTCCGCAGGAAATATTACACAGAATCACTCGTTTACCTCTTCACAATGTTCTTCTCCACATTCTACCACGCCTGTGACGCTAGTGATAGAGTTAACTATGGGCTGTGTATTGTTAGAATGGGAGTTCTTCAGTACTGCGACTTCTTCTGCGGTTTGCTATCGTTTTGGGTCACTCTCATCGCTATGGCGTCCTTGGACAAGAGACTCGTTTCAGTTCTCCACATCTTCGGGGCGGTCATGATAGCGTTTGGGACGGAGTTAAATAAACTCGCGATAATGGTATTTGTGATTCCGGTCGTCATAGGTGTTTTGATAATAATGACGGCCTGGGGTTTTCGATCCTGGAAAACTCGGTCGATCTTCCCGGCAAAAATTTACTGGATCGTGTTTTTGCCCGGAGGACTCGTACTGGTCGCAATCGGCCTGCTTTGCTACACCCTCTTGCAAACCAATTCCAATTATTACATTGTTCATTCAATTTGGCATATGATGATAGCTTTGAGCGTCCTGTGCTTGCTACCAACTAAATTGTATTTCCTTCCAAAGAAAATTTATTCTAATACGACGGTCGACACTACTGAAGGGGAAGTTTCATCATTAGAAAATGGTAACTTTCATCAAAGTTAGTAAATTATTAATGTTCAATGTCATTCCTACACTAAACCACTAGTGAGAATATGTAGGTAACATAGTGCAATAAATAAATTGATTGCTCTTTCGTATTATACAATGTATAATCAATATGTGTCACCCCACGCAATTGAATTGGACCATTACACTTACGTGTATCAAAGTGGGTTAGGTTTTTGGATCGTATTCAACCAGGAAATCCGAGATGTACATGAACCAGGCTATGTGAAAATATTTATTACGTATTAATTCATATTCAATAATGAAGTGAGTAAATCAATATATTTCTAAGATAACCAGTAAAAAAAAAACAAAGAAAACTTATATTTGTTTTAGTAACAATGTAATTTCAATGTGGTACTATTATATTATTTCTTATTATACAATACATCAGTGGCGTGCAGTGGGTATAAACTTAGGTTATGCTGTGACCAACTATGTACCTATATTAAAAATATATATATATGCATATACCTATAAGGGTATATACATTAAATTTTTTTTTTAACTATATATAATGAACTGTTTTGAGTAGCTTCGATCCACAAAAATAACTGCACTATAAAAGAAGTATTGTAAACAATATTTCCTAAATAAATAAATATTTTATATAGGTACCTAATATGGCGAAAAATTTCAATATATTTCGAAGACGATTTATATATAATTAAATCGGGAACAATACTAATTTCAGATATACGTTTCTTTTCACTAAAATAAATCAAACATTTTATGATATCATTATGATATGACAGATCGTACTTGTCGTTTCGTATTTACATTTACCATAGAAAAGAAATAAAATTTACACCGAAAGTTTTGAGTGGAATTTGTAAAAAAATAACATTTCTGCAAGACGTGCGCCTGGCATAGGACCTTTCGAAGAAGGACGCTATTTCACAAAACTCGCAGCATTAAAAATACACGTTTTTTTTCTCGACTTGACTATATCTGTGGAACAAATTGGTTGGCGATATAAATGAAGAATTCACATGAAGTTAAGCACAGAAAAGTCGGAAATAAAACTTCTAGCCGTAGGACGAATTACGGATAGAATTTTAAATCGAAAAAACAGATACGTCACGTTAAATGGAAACGTCAGAAATAAAACTTCTAGCCGTAGGACGAATTACGGCAATAATTTTAAATCAACTTTTTCTTAAGATAAG
>JADDOH010015508.1:0-10325 GCA_016648135.1 Agrypnia vestita
CGCAAGCATACTTGTAATTGTATTGTTTATGTCTGCTTGTGATATCACTATACGGCGTAGATGAACTAGTTTGAAAGGGCTTATGTTCTGCATGTGCTCAGCGTAGAGGGAATAGTCTTTTTGTTTCTAGGATCCTATACAGGTTTACAGGTGCTGATATTGAAATATATATATACAAGGAAAACACTATTTTGGGAATCATTAACTGGATGACAGATATTGAAGCACACATACACACAAGGAGGACGTTATGTTAAATACCTGACTGGAAAGTTGTTATTGGAAAACACAGGCGTCCAGTCGGCGGGACGCAAGCATACTTGTAATTATATTGTTTATGTCTGCATGTGATATCACTGTACGGCGTAGATGAACTAGTTTGAAGGGGTTTATGTTCTGTATGTGCTCGGCGTAGAGGGAATAGTTTTCTTGTTTCTAGGATCTAATACAGTTTTACAGGTGCTGATATTTAAATATATATATATATATATACAAGGAAAACACTATTTTGGGAATCACTAACTGGATGACAGATATTGCAGCACACATACACACAAGGAGGACGTTATGTTAAATACATGACTGGAAAGTTGTTATTGGAAAACACAGGCGCCACTAGAGGATATGGACAGTTTGCAGAGAACTTCAACTTCTGTTAGTTAAGGACCTTTTACTATTACTATTCTTTCGCCTTTTTGCATAACCGTGGATGAACTAGATTGAAGGGGTTTATGTTCTGTATGTGCTCGGCGTAGAGGGAATAGTCTTCTTGTTTCTAGGATCTAATACAGTTTTACAGGCGCTGATATTAAAATATATATACAAGGGAAGTGAAGGGCTACACAGGCGCTGGTAATTGCTCAATTTTGGAGAGGACCCGTTATATTACTTCGGATCAGGATGCCATCTCAGAAGCAGACCAACTACAGAAATAAGATAAGAACCATTAATATTATTTATTCTTATTTTCTTATGTGTATCAAATGGAATGTTCGTGCTATATAATTTGTCATTGTCACATGGTCACTATTCATTTCATTACGTGGGTTCAGAGTTCGACGGCAACGGACGCAGTAACAAGTTGGTACTTGTCGGGGCGTGACGTCGGAATTATTTCTTAATTATCTTTAGGATAGAAGCGAGGTCATTGTACGTGCATTCTGCATTTCAAACGTTTTACTAACATATATAAATACATATTATTGCGTTTTACAAATTGAATAGGATCGCGGGAAATAGGCATTTCGTCCGGTTGTGCAATAATAACTTCCAACGTAGCATAATGAGATCTTATTACCGGTGCTAGACTCTCGAGGTTAGTCACGTGATTGTTGTATAAATGGAATAGTGAAGGGGATTGAAGAAAGAGATACACTCGCGATACAGATAGTTGTATGTAACTGGGATCAAATGACGGGGTGCGTGTTCTTGATCCAGGGGATGAACGGGACTGCGGGGACACTCTGGGTGGGTCTAAGTAGAATTGCGCAAAGCCTCCACACAGTTAAAATGTGTTCAGTCAAGCAAAGGTGAAGCATTTCGAATCGGACCAGAGCGTCGTGCCTCAAACACAGCCGGAGGGAAGAAGCCCCTACGTTCTTTCACTCCCCTTGGCCCGACGAGCTCGAATTCCGGATATGAATGTTCACGAATGTCAGCTAAAAGACTCCGGAAGCTGTACCTCAATAAAAACCTTCGTTTGAGACCTCATCAACGTACGAGACAGGGCGTTCCGCATGGACGAGCAACTATGAGAAGCAGGAAGCAATTTAATAATCTATACACTGCGCGAGGACATTACTAACACCATCATACTCATCATTCACCACCTTTTCTAACTTGCTGTATACAGAGACCTTCGGTGTTCTCTCTTCCCGGCCAGCGAGAAACATATCAGGAACTACACAATCAACTGTAATAATCATGCTGTTTTACCATCATTTAATATCTCTAGTCAATAAGACTACACCGTGGGATCATTCACATCAACTATAATTGGCGATGCTAACATGGCTCTGACTGACGCGCTCAAGGGAGAGTCTTTTCCAGTCACCCAGTTAGTTCATTCAGCCCTTTATTCAGCAGTAAACATCATAATAATCCGGCTCATGTAGCCGCAACGTGGGATCCTCATCATTATACACCAGTCAATTTGACTGCCCCGCGGGATAATATACAAACCTTAATCTCAGACGCGGGATTTCTTCCTGATATGTTTGTCGCCGGGAAGCGAGGACTTCGGGGGATTCCAGCAGGAGCAATAGAGTCTCGGCTTGATCTTGGTCTGCAGCTTAGTGTGGGAGGTTATGTCTAAACAGGAGTTAACCACCGGATGCGGCGATGCTCTGGGGCCGCATCCCCCTCCCCCCTACAGGGGGGGGGGGCATCTAGAATCCACGTTTGAACAGAAGTGGTTAGACACTTCTTAAATTTCACTTACAAAATTGTATCTTCCATTCCCTTAGAATCTCGGGCTGTGATAATGTCAGACAAAGCTTGCCCTGAGCCTCTGTTGCGCCTAGTTGTTGTGAATATAAATATGTTTATCTTCCCCTACTATGTACTATGAACAGATTGAGCAGATCGGACAACGTGGGACGCGCTATCGGTAGGTTTCTTACTTTTGTTTTGAATATAACGTATGCTATTATATCTTGTAAATCTGTCGTAAATGGGTACCGCGTGTGGTTGTGCTAACACTGTTCTAAGCTGCTATTGTGAGGTATTGATAATCAAGGCGGGCAGAATCTTTAGCGTATGCCGTTAACTTGGCAACCATTGTATTGTCTTATATTTCAGTATTTTAAACCCGGTGGTACTATAGTTATGACTGTACTATGTAAGGAAGTTTTGCTACTAGCGTTTATTCCTCAGCTACGCCGCATATAGTTGGCTTTTAGGCCGACTCAGGACGTGGACGATATCGGCGAAACTGTAGAATTCTGGAACGGTTTCTAGAAGGGCCAAAGTAATTTCGGAAATATGTTAAAACATATATATATATATATATATATATATATAAATGTCTCTGGCATTTCGTCTATAAGTGTTCGAAGATTATACGTGGATTTCGTGTCGATAACGGTTAGGCGTTCTATCATCTTTAGTAAATAAATACCTTATGTTAATTACGAGTACGGATTAGTTTCGTGCGTGTGTTACTTCCATAGTTAGGTAAGAATTCGTACTATATTAGTTTAGTCGCGTTAATAAGAATACGAACCTCACCACATATCAAAAGAATTTTGGATAGCTACGGACACAACGGAGGGGGAATTTTCCTAACCACTAGATAGATCACGACTGGCCAATTTTGAAAATATAAATTCTTAACAAAAAAAAAAAATATTAGCTTTCATGTAAATATACTTAAGTTCTAATTTCGACTTAAGTTTTCATCTAGTAGCTTAAAGCATAAAGTGTGTGCTTAAAAGTCACAAAATTCGTAATAAAGCTCAATTCGGTAGCTTAAAGTCTCAAGCTTTGGGCTTTTCGTAAAACTTATATTATTAAACTTTATAGTTAGGTATGTAGCTTAGGTGTACAGGTAGGTTACGTTACACAGTCTTGAGAAAAACATATCGCGTTTTAGTGACCATACTGGGAATCGTACCTGGTATGGGAAGTCAGTGTCATGCACACTGGACTACGAAGAGAAATTTTAATTTTAAATTTCGTTATAAAAGTGTATTTGCAGTACACGCACTTATGAACAGAGTGAGATTGAATGAAATAAATCTCTGAGATGAAGTTGGGATAAATTTCCCACTAACAAGTGTTGTGATTTTAATTTATATATCTCGGAGATTAGCTTAAGATTGATTGAAAGAAATAAAAACTCAAACCCGCGTACGATGTTATATTTGAAAGCGGGCTTATAAATGTGTTTATAATAAAAAAAATTCTCGTAATTCAAAATATTTCCATTATCTTTTAGTCACAGACCCACTGCCTGAGGTTTGTGGAACCGACATCTAATAAGACTCAATACGTTTTCACAAATGTTCTTCACACCGAAAGTCATAGGTACCTACCTACCGACAACTCTTTATTTTAGAAAAGTCACGAAAGAAAATCATTATATTACCTTCATTTATTCCATTTAACTGCTGATGAGTCGATTCTAATTGATGAATTGAATACCTCTATGACATGATATGACCTAGGACTGCGAAAGTGAAAGATTTGTCTCGAATAAATTTTATGGAATAATAATTCATATCCCAAAGAAAAGTGAACACGAATCATCAGGAATTCACCAAATATCAAGCGTACAATAATGTAATCCTTGAAAAAGCTCCGGTAGAATATTTAAAAAAAATATATAAGAATGAACGACAATGGCTGCAATAATTCTGTAATGAATAGCGCAGAAAAATTTAATTAAATCCACCATGTATGCCCCATTAATAAAAAATACATGTGAGGTTATATATTTATTAAAGGGTTTTATTTATTAAGCCCACCGGTTTACACAAAAAACCATTATAATTCATCCCGACGAAAGTGTTTTTACACAGGAACACAATATTCGAAAATTATTTGCTTTATACTTGGAAGTTTAATAAAGGACGAGCAAAATATTAGTACTGATCTTTAATTAAATTAAATAACACCACACAATCACTATAAATTAATATTTACTTTGTAGCCTCGGGCGGTATTTATGATATCAAATTCTTTTTTCTCATTTTAGGATATCTCATTCCTTCCTATTTTTTTTATTGAACCCGCAGTAAAATTATATGTGTAATGATATTGATATTTGTTGTAATTTCCTTGGCGCCTGGAGTCATCTTAAATATTTAATAATCATTTATTAATTTATTAGCACTCTGTGATTTTATGATATTTGTAAAATAAAATTAAAAAACTAGTAAGCTTTCTGCAAAACACATCGATTACTTGTAAAGTCGACGTTGAAAATAATTAATTTTGTGTCAACAATTTTGTTATTTTTAAAAAATATATATATTATTATGTCCAACCACAATATTAGCACTAAAAAAATTTATGGAAGGTTTGCCGGTGGTCGTGAAAGCAATACGAATGTAGTTTTAGATATTAAGTATCTTTTAGAGTTAAAGGGATATAAGGAAGAACTTCCTTACATTCCTATAAGGAATATGACATATAGGAAATACATTTCTTACGTGGATGGTGTAACAACTAGCGAAGGGAAAAGCTACATTTCAAAATGAAGACTAGAACACACACACGTTCACCAGTTTGAAGACTACAAAGTGTACACTACAATTGTAGTAAAAATACACAAAGTGAAGTAATTGTAGTACTAATGAAGTGAAGTAATGAAGTAATTGTAGTATTAATGAAGTGGAGTAATGAAGTAATTGTAGTATTTATGAAGTAAAGTAATGAAATGAAGTTATTGTAGTATTAATGAAGTGAAGTGTAATGAAATGAAGTAATGAAGTAAGTGTAGTATTGATGAAGTGAAGTAATTGTACTACAAAATTGTAGTACTAGGGAACTAATTATATTTTTTCCCAAATAAAAAGGTCACCGGAAAAAATATAATGAAAGTATCGAGATAAAATATAAATATCGGTAAAATGATATTGGCGAGAAAAAAAAAAGTGTCAACGGGAAAAATATTTAAGACAAATGCCGATATTTTCTCCACATTCAATCCCAATTTTTTTTTTCAAACCATAGGGGGGGCGGGGTTGTTTCGATTTCCAAAGATTTCTTCATTTATCTTCCTAAAAATTTCACATAAAAAATGAACTATTTGGAGTATATGCTATATTTCGATAACTTTGAAGTGTGTGTACTTTAAGTGTTCGCTTTGAAATGAAGTGTACTATTTGAAGCATGTACTTTCAATAACTTAAGTGTGTGTAGTTTGTAGTGTGCACCACACTTCAAAACATGTGAAGTATACACTTCAATGTAATGTGAGTACAGAGCGGACCCATCACTAGTTACAACGTATAACGTCTTATTATTTATCAATATAGCTTTATTATATTTAATTTATCAGAATTAAGATCATTGGGAAAGTAAGAAGTTAATTTCATTTTTGAGATCATTTTTATTCTAGTTGTCAGAATTAAGATGATTGGGAGATGAGGAGTTCATTTAATTTTTGTTCCTGAATTCCGTATTAAATGCCTTTGCTCGAAGAGTTTTTCATAAAATGTGCCCTTGCTCCCTCAGAAATATTTGATCACTTAAGAAAAATGCGGGGTATTTCAAGATATTAATAAAATACATTTGAAAATAATTGCAAATTTCAAATTTTCCAAAAATCGTTCATTGATAATTTTTTCGCGTGGAATGATTTTGTTTTAAAAAATACTATAAAAAATTTACCCATAAAAAACAAGTTTTTATTATATTCCCTTTCTCATTTGTATTTTTTCCAATTCGATATTCTATCACCAAATTCCTCTTGCTTTAAGTTCATAGAAAATCTATTCCAAGTATACTATTATCCTTAAAACTTATAGAAACGAAAAATTTACATTTTGGGTGGATATCAAAAAACCTTGAGGGGGTAAAAAAAATCGAAAAATGGGAAAAAATGGGTACTCTAACTATTATTCCAACGTGGGACTCGATTTTTTAATTTCATTCAATCCATGCAAACAGTCGCAGAAACATCGCACTACTTAAGAAAGTAACCCATAAAAACCAAGTTTCTATTGTACTCCCTTTTTCATCTGATATACTATCAAAATATTCTTCTTGCTTTAAGTTTATTTGGATAATGTATTGCGTGTATATTATTATCCTTAAAACTTATAGAATATTGAAAACGTAATAATTGGTATAGGAGGCCACGGCGTCGGCGAAACCATCTGATTGGACCCATGGCTTGAGTCAGACTAGTTGACACAGGTTTCGCGCCTTCTACATGCGTCGGAATATTTTCTCATTTGTATGGTTTCCAATTTGTAAAAACCGTTAAAATTTCGAAAAATTCAAAATTATACTATAATAAAAAAAAATTTAACCAAAATTTGTTAGATCATTTATATGGCCACGAGTCTGCCTGCAAAGTTTCAGCTCGATTGGATCACGGGAAAATGGTTAAAAATCGATCCAAAGTTTTTTCGTCAGACAAGCAAGCGATCAGACGCCACGAGTTAAAATAAAGCGAGTAATAAAGTAACCCATAAAAACAAGTTTTTATTATACTCCCTTTCTCATTTACTAGTTGAAACATTTTTTTCGCTTAACCTACGTGTTGGGCTTCGATCGGGCGACGCTACGAAAGGGAATAATAAAAAAATTCCAAAAATCCAAAATTATACTATAATCAGGTTTCGCGTCTACCAGACGCGTTGAAATATTTTCATACAATTTAATAAGTTGTATGAAAAAACCATTCAAAATTTGAAAAATCCAAAAATTATTAATTTTTTTAAACGAAAAATTGATATATCTTCTTGATCGTCGCCACGAGTCTGCTTGAAAAGTTTCAGCTCGATTGGATTACGGGAAAGGGGTTTAAAATGGATCCAAAGTTTTTTCGTCAGACAAGAAGACGAGAAGACAAGCAGACGCCACGAGTTGATTATAAAGGAAGTAAAAATCAAATATCGTTCTATAATTTGATTTTTTCATGTAAATCGGATTTCATGGACGATCATTTCGGCTCCGATCAACTGTAAAATATAGAAAATGTGGTGAACTTATGTAAAAAAAAATGATACGTTTCGTATAAATAAGACATTCATATTAGGCGATTTACAATTGAACTTGCTCTAATGCTATTTAAAGCTGTATACCAACTCGAAATTTTCATTGTTGGAAATAAAGATCGTTGGATTTCCAACATCATCAGCTTTAATTTAGCGTAGAGCTAAAGATATAATTCATAGAAAGTTTAATTGTTAATCGCCAAATATGTCATAATTATACTTAACATTGTAAATAATGTTTGTGTATAAACTCCACATTTCCTATATTTTATCTGTTGATAATAGCCGTCAAAAAAACAGTTGATAATAACAGTCAAAAAAATTGACAATTTATTTGGACAAATATATTAATTAATTATAGAACGGAAAAATCGTGTTAATTTTTATAGTATCGATTAACAGTGAAGTTCTATAAAATGAATACAGGCTGTATTTAAAAAATAAAAGCTTTTTAGTAAAGTTGTTATGGTTGGTTGATTGTTTTTGTAATGTTTTGGTTGTATTGTTGCTTTTGGGTGTTTTTGTAAAGTTTTGACTGCTGATTCAATAAGACAACAGCGATCAAAACTTCGAATCCAGAGAAGGTGACCAGGTTGGTGGGTTTTAGAGAGTAGAGAAAGCATACATTGAAGCTGCACTTTTATTTGAACCACCTAGTACTTATCGCATGCTCTGGTAAACCAATTATAAACCATCATTTGCAGGTTCCTGTGGCAGACTTATGGGACTTATTTGGTTTTTTTTGTCTTGCGTATGACCATGTAATAAGTTGATGAGTTTGAAAAAAATCCCTAATAGATAACAATAAGGGACTAGAGTTAGAGACTAGAGTTAATTTTAATTTATAATAATTATTTTTTTAATAATTAATTTTCCAAACAGTCAATTTAAAAAGTTCGGAAATAAATTACAGGATTTTTTTATGTTTAATTCTTAAATTTAATATGTTCATAATATATTGATAATATATTTTCTGCCTTTATATGTACATATGTACGTTTACATATTAATACATAAAAACACATTTTTATCATGAAATGATGGAATGAGGAGTATAGAAACAAAACCGTCATTATGCATTTGACGAAAATATGGGCGACATTTTTGAAAACGATTGTCTGGTATATAGTGGCAGTACCACAATTGATAACTCATTTTGAAAATATGTTTCTTTATTTTAGAATAATAATAAAAATAATAATAAATGTTTATTCAATGTTCAATGTTACAAATGTTTACAGTGTTTACAAAATTAAATTAAGCTTTTTTCATTGTTGCTGAGTGTCTTGGCAGCAAGTAAACACTAAATTGATTTGACGCCCTGCCTGCTACACTAGTAATTTACTGTATTATAGCACACAGTGCTCTTCCAGTAGTATAATATTCAAAAATATTTATTATTTATATAACATTTGTGAATAAATCTTATTGCCAATGAAAATTAAGTAATAGTAATAATTAAATTTTAACAATTTAATAATGGTGTTAATTAATTCTATTATAGACAAAGGAAAAAAAATGATCTGAATTGGATATTAATAAAATAAAATAAAATAAAATAAAACAATTAAAAGTATTTAAAAAGATGACAGTAAATGTTCTTGTAGGAATAGTATATTTTAAATTTAGTTTATATCATGGCTTTATTTTAGAAGCGTTTAATCAAAATTTTGTCAGCTTCTCAGCTAAGTCAGTGAAAATCTCATCTTTGGCTTTGAAATCGGAAACAAGTATGTAGTTTTATCTTAATATCATTAAATTCAAATCCAGGGATACATATTTTACATAAGTGGATGCAGGATCTGCAAAAAATTGCCCAGAGTTTCCCAGCAATTATTTAATATTAGTATACTTTTTGAGAAATATTTGACGTTCATTTTCAAAAGAACTCACTCGGATTTAAAGTCCACACTATAAATGTAAATTTGCAATGAAAATTTGCTTTGCTACTGCGTTATGTACTTTCACTCACAACCGCCTGAAAGGTTTCATAATTTTCTTTTCCAAATATGGAACAATGGCGAAATTTAAAATTCCATTAAAACAGTATTTCAGATAAATAGTCGTAGCTCAAAAGACGAACATGGAGAACATCAAATCTACTAGATGCAAGAGTGAAAAAATATCATTCACATGTATGAAAACAAATGTAAGGTATAAAAATAAGCTTTTGAAATATTAGGTCCTTACATATGAAATTGGCGTTTAGTATGGGAGGAACATAAAGCCGATTTTTTTTTATTATAATATTTTTATTTAATCAAAGTATGTACCATTGCTATCTATGCACTTTTGCCATCTCATAGGTAGTTCATCGATCTCTTTACTAAAAAAACCATTCGGACGGGAATCAATAAAATCTTTGAAGGCGGTTTGGACTGCCCCATCGGAGTTGAATTTTTTCCTTTACAAGAAGTTATCCAAATTTCGAAAAAAATGGTAATCTGTTGGGGCAAGGTCCGGAGAGTACGGTGGATGTCTTAGACATTCCAATTGAAGCTCCTCTAATTTGGTAGCCGTCGGTTGTGCAGTGTGTGGTCTAGCGTTATCATGAAGCAGCAGTGGCCTAGAGCGATTACCCAGCCTCGATTGTTTAGCAGCTAGCTTTTCCATCATGGTTTGCAGTTGCTGACAATAGACATCTGCCGTAATCGT
>JADDOH010015509.1:0-32070 GCA_016648135.1 Agrypnia vestita
CTGAAGATATCCGATATGTGTGCGTATTCGTTCCCTAGTGTAAGTAATCTGTTAATCGTACAGTGTTGGAAGTGCGCAGTATTCGTTTTGTTGCAGAAATAAGTATTTTGGGAACGGGTATGCCTTTGTGGCACGTTGATTGGAATAAGCGATAGGAGGTCAGGTGCATCCAATTTGTTACTATTAATTATTAATTATTTTGACTAATATATCAATTTATCAGATCAATTATTAATTAATTATCAATAGAATTAATCAAAATTTAACTAATATATCTTTTTTTTTTGAATAAGCAGCCAAAAAGAGACTAAATTCAATCACAAAAGCCAACTCTACAATAAACGAGAATCAATTCGGGTTCACCGGGGGAATATGCACACAAGGCGCAACCGCAAAACATCCACCATCATACAAAGAAAATTGAACAAATCAAGTAATTGCACAGGTATCTTCATCGATTCGAGGGAAGTACTCGACAGTATCTCCCACGAACAACTCGTACCAGAACCAAAAGAAAACGGTATTGACCACACAGATATTTATTTGAATGATTGGGGAAGAAACAACGGCATTAGTCAACTTGGTTCAACGTTCTGGTGCAAAAAACAAAACTACTGGTGCAAAAATTAGATAAAAATCATAAAGGCTTTAAGAGATATTTCATAAACAAACGAAATTCCAAAATTTTGTTTTGGCTCTCTTGAAAACCTAGATTTATCAACTTATTCGGTTGTCCCTTTCACCCACAGAAATTAGCTAACAGAAACGATAGTGCTATATAAATACATTATAATCGACAATATTTTTGTTTGTATGTTCTGAGAACGTAATTACTTGATTTGTCCACTGCAGGATTATTATTTAATTAAGATGAATTATAAAAGAATTAAATTATTTAATAATCTAATCATATCAGATCAGAATAAATTTAAAATTGAAACCATAAAACATATATACAAACATCTACTAGACACATAATTATAATCATGAAACTGTTTGAAAATATTAGTTCACAACAAATTGCACATTTCACTCCAACATTATCTTCAAATGAAAACAGAATTAAAGGCTAATTACTTCTTACTAATATAATACTTCTTAGTATATAATCCTTGTTATACATTCAATTCTATTTTGCATTACTTACATTAATCCATATTTATACTTTATACTGCAATTGCAATACATATAGGTACTCCTTTATACACGAGTCTCTAACTCTCATAGACATAGTAGAATAAATAGTTTCCTTATTTTAACTGTTAAACTGTATTCATTTTTGTAAAAAGAACAAATAAATAAATATTAAATTTTTAAAAGTCTCACAGAGGCGCAGCATTTTATATAAGAAACGTATACGGAAGTCTCTTATCCGATATCCCAGGGCTTACAACCTGTATAAGCTGGTTCAAGTGATCAATCTACACAATGCAACGTTCGCGAATTCCGTCGTAAGAACATCCACATACTATCAAAATTTTGAAAGTTGCATATATGTTCCAATTCTGTGAACCTTCCGTATATTTGATTGGACCATGCTAGAGACATCTGTTGTCCTTTCTCATGGAACAGTATACATAGATTTCGCAGCTGGTAAAGATACAACTTCCGTTACAATAAATAATTAATAAATTTAATGCGCCAGAAGAAGATAGCTACAAAAATGCAAATTTATCTCTGATGTTTGGGCAAGTATCTACTTTCTGGTACTATTCTAATAAAATTATTTAAATGAAAGATTCTTCAGAATTTATCTCTTTATTTAAAATTGCTACAAAACGAAAGCTGGTCGTTATTCTGTTAAATAATTTATTTAATAATACCTAATTGTTATATTATGAAGGTCTAGTTGTACCCGCGGCTTCGCCCGCGTGGAATTCAGTTTAGGACTACAAGAATATCAGTGAAAAATCAATATAACCTTAACTACTCGTCATTAACATTGCCTACATAAATCAAAGTTAATTTTAAATATATGTTTTAATTATATTCTATCAACTGCTAACATTTTTATAGGCCTTTTAACTACATCTTATCTACAGAAAGTATTCTTATTGCATTCTTTCGACCGTTTTTTCGTCGCCTTACGATGCTAAATTAGTCTCCACGAAAAGCTCTTTTGTTTTAACGTGATAATATACAGTCTATGTCCACCCTGAAAGTCAATTTTAAATATTTTTGAAAGAATTTTTGAAATCGGATAAGTAGTTTCGGAGATTATCTCCTACATCTATACTTACAAAATTTACCTCTTTATAATAGTACTAGCTGTGCCCGCGCGGCTTCGCACGCGTAGATCTTTAGTACACTGTTTGGATCGTCATAGAACTTTCGCGAACCTTCTAGAACAGTCTCCTTCCAGAAATTTCAAATTTATTGAATGTACAGAAACATTCTAGACACACCGACACATACCGCCACTCAGTTTAGAACCTTATAGAACTTTCGGGAATTTTCTAGATCCTTCTCCTTCCAGAAGTTTCTAGAGCAGGTTTTTCCGGAACTCACCGACACAGTCGGCGCGCCTATTTTGAAACAATCTAAAGCATTTGCGGCCTTCCCATAATAAAATAATGTGCTACAATGCACATTTTCGTCACCCACTCCCACCCACGCTCAGCCACCCCCACCAAACTCGCACATTTTTAATGGGACACCAAGGGCTATCCACCACCATAACCACCAGGGTGTGGTAGTATCTGTTGTGAGAAAACTTGGCGGATAGGGAAACACGGTTTATATATATATATATATATATATATATATATATATATATGAAGGATTATTTTCTAGGATAACCCGCGTATTGTAGTCTTGAGAAAGACTGTTATATTGTACCCAACGTTTCGGACAGATAGCACTGGCCATTTTCAAAAGGATTTTTGGGCCTTGAATTTCGAGTTCTGTTTTGAATTGATGGCAAGCACACCCGTTCACTCCAGAAGTCGAGATCCAAGTGAAGCCTAATGCGAGGCTAATTGCTGAGTTTACTTTGTGACCTGGTAATTCTTCTATTATTGTTGAAAATTCCGTTATTGTTAGTTATATTAATATGTTCATTTACTGCTTCTGTAATTGGAATCGGGTTATTAGGGGCTGATTTTGAAAAGATTTTACAGTCATTAAGAATGGATTTCCAAGTATAAGGAATTCGGATCGCGTCGTCGCGGCAATTCGTGTTATTTTTATTTTTATGTATTTCTATTGCTTCCCTATATATTCTGCATGTTTCGTTATTAATATTTGCGATGGTTGAGGCATTATTAAAATCTATTTTATGTCCTTCCGTAACGACATGATGAACTAAGGATGAGGTGAGTTTTTTATTTTTAACATCTACTTTATGCTCAGACACGCGGCAGGATATTTTTCTGTTAGACCGACCGATATAACACTTATCACAGTTCGCGCAAGGTATTTGATAAACGCCGTGAGATTCTAAAGGTATGTTGTCTTTGGGGCTTCTTAGCAATGAATTTATTTTATTATTTGTTCGGAAAATTGTTTTAATATTGTTTTTGCGTAATAAGCGACAATACGCGGGTTATCCTAGAAAATAATCCTTCATCTTTTACCCGCTAAAATCTTAATATATATATATATATATATCATATATATATATATATATATATATATATATATATCTATATTTGATTGATATATATTAATTATAGGTTTTTAATGGATACGATGTTTTTTTGAGTTATTTTTTTGTGAAATTCGGTTTTAAAAAAAATGTCCAGTTTTGGCGGGCTCGGTGGACCGATGTCAACCTCAGCGAGACGCGGTCTGGTAGAGCGCTCGCCCGGTAGGTACCCATCGCACATCTGATCAGGCATCTCGGCCTTGGCGGGCGAGAGCGCAGCCTCCCTACATGGGCAGGCGGCGGACCTTGTGTCACTTACGGGGGCTTGCGACACCTAACACGCCACCAGCTCCAACTTGAAACTGCGGACTTGAAACCAGACGTTAGGGACTCGCGACCTTCGCGGGGTGTGCCTAGAAACCACGGACCGCCAAAATGCGGGGTGTAATAGGGCTATAGGACGACCACAATCAAAAGACCGTTCTCTAGCTTTGTCCGGTAAGAAGAAAGCGGGGGAAAGTTGCCTGGCAAGCCCGTGTTACAAGCCTCAATATGATATTCCAAATAAATATATATTTTTTATTTATATTCAAAGCATTAACTTTGTGGTTAGACATTATAACAAATTGTTAGTTAACTTAGCAAAAACCACTACCAGATTTTAGGTCTACCGGTTTCGAGACGTACCCGTCTCTTCGTCAGGACCAACACTACACTACTATATTCACAACACTATACACCCCAACCATAATATTGTTAAACTTTCACCAATATTGATCGCATGCGTGTTAATCTTACAGCCTACACATCATTCAGGAATCTAACGAAAGAGAGTGAGAGGGGCGGGGTCTAAAGTGGGTGTTACCCCATCTTTTGTGAACGTTAAATTAAACAAAGGGCTATATGGAAAATTAATTTGGTTATTAATTAGAGGTGCTCTATTATTCACCGCCTCCCTAATGTAAAAAATTTCTAAATTATTCAATTTTAAACCTTTATTGTTAGTGTTTATTATTTTCACCCCCATTTTTGAGTCAAATTTATGATTATTTTCTATGAGGTGGTTGGAAAATTAGGAAAAATTGTTATTATTTTTAGTTTTATTTTTGAATTGTTGTTAATTTAAGTTTTACTATTAAAATTTACTTACTAGAAAAAGTTATTTTGTGTTCATTTTTTGCATCGTAACAACACACATATTTTTACGCACATGCTTTTGAATGTGGTCTAGCTATTGTCCGCAATGCTTTTCAGGTTACAGTTACCCTGCTTTAATTGGACGCAGTTATGCATAAAGCATCAAACCCACAAAACGCTAAAATTGAGTTGTGTATGGCTTTGGACGGCTCCATACAATATCTTTATGTGCTGAAAACGTCCAAGCTCTAAAGTTACTGATACACATGATCATTAGCATGCTCTAACAACAGTACACACTTGCTCGTTATTAGCATGCTTATTTTAAGCATGCTCAGAAATAACAATCAAATACACATGCTTATTACTGGCATGCTCTTGTCATATGTAGAATACAGACGCTCTTGTTCAAAATGGAAACTTTGCAAACTGAAACAGGAAATTCAAGTGAACCAATAAATATTAAAACAGTTTCCGAGTTTCCATCCGCACATTTTTGATTTTAGTTTGAATCATTCATGTCTTTTAATAATGTTTCGTAAACATTATTTCTTGCTATATTATTTTTACATAGCGGTGACCGAGTATTCCACAGACATTCGTGATTCCTATAATAAGTCACGAAAAGTAATGTTTTATCATCTCCCCGACGCGCCATATTTGTTTCATCTGTCGCGGACTGAGAAGATCGCATCGATAATCGATACTAACCGCGAATGACACTAGCATGCTCGTAAGCAAGCCTGTTTACACATGCTCAAAAGATACCCCTTCCACCCGCAAATCAAATGATTTTTGAGCATGTTCGTTACTAGCAATGTGCGTTACACACATGCAACTAATTGTTAGCAATAGCTCAAGAAGCTCAATAGTACGCATGCTCACGTGCCACTTATGAGCATGTGATACAGTTTTGAGTAAATTCTTACCCACGATATGTCCGTCATCGTTACATTAACTCTTAAACTCAAAAAAAGTGGTGTGACTGTTTTTTGCAGGTTCAAATTTACAAATCCTTGGCAAACAAAAACACTCGTGTGATATGGACGCATTAAAAAACATTTTAATTCTACTGTTAGGTACTACACGATAATAATTTTGTAGAAAACATCTAAAGGGGTTGAACGTTTTTTATGCCTCATATAATACTTTTTACTTAATGCTTTATTTATCAAATTCATGGAACATAGAACCCACATAGAAAAAAAAGTTTTTCGTACATGAAGACATTTTGTAAAAAAGTAACCCATAAAAAACAAGTTTTTACTGTACTCCCTTTCTTTGTAAAATATAACAATAATTAAAGACGAATTAAAACATAAAACATAACACTAAACTTACAGAAATTTAATATATTTCTAAAATGTCGGATGTTTTGAGATGTCAAGATTTTGATAGATTCAATTATCATCAATATCGTACCTTATGAATTTCCAGCGTCAAATGATTTAGTCAGAATCAGATTTGAGTAATTTAGAATTCTTCAAAACTAAGCAGAAATCTAAAAGAAATAAATTATTATTTGATTTTTTCCCAAAAAACCCAATTTTGCCGTCATCTGTGAACCAATTGTTTTGTAAATTTTAGAAATTCGTAGTGATGTACCTATTATACCGACGGAGTAATTCAAATTTAGAAAATATTCCGCGACGTTATCGGGCCGCAGCGCCGTTGCTAATCAAACTTTTCTAATGATTCCAATGTGAAAAAACCAATAAAATTTCTAAATATCCGAAATTATACTATAATTATTTTATTTTTTTTAACGAAAATTTGATAGATCTCCTTGATCGTCGCCACGAGTCTGCTTGCCAAGTTTCAGCTCGATTATATCACGGGAAAAGTGTCAAAAATCGATCCAAAGTTTTTGTTGACGGCAAGCAAGCAGACGCCAAGAATTAATATAAAGGGAGTAATTAATAAAAAGAATCCAACCTATAAAACGCGTCATATCTTCGTAAATAATTTTTTTTACTTAAAACTATTTTTCTTATAAACATAAAATAATATTAATTAAATATCGACGTATTAGGGTTTTATAGGCTCAAATTTTTAGAAGCCATTTTCTCAGTTCCATGTTTTTTGGGTTGGATGCTTTCGGCATCACTACGTCCAATTATTAGATGAAAATGTTCAGGCAACCGTGACCTACTATTAATATTTATGGAGATATGCGCCATGAAAGTTTGCATAATTTCGACTTATTTTTTGTAAAACTTTGAACTATTATTACAGTAACCTATATTGAATATGAAAAATTCATTCCCTTTAACATAAATCAAATAAAATGATAAAAACTTCCAATTCCAATTGGAATTTCTGCAGAGTTTTTATCATTTTATTTAACTTGTATTAAATCTAATTAATTTTTCGTAATCGACATAAGTCACTGTAATGATAGTTCAAAGTTTTGTAAAAAATTAACCTGCGAAAAAAAAAATGCGACACCCAGAACCGATGAAAATACAGCCTGAGAACGAGAAGCCGACCCCAACAGCCTACCTAGGCAATGACTTGGGGTGGTCTCAGGAAGAAGAAGATCTCTAGGCTCATACTAATTACAAAACTGTATGACAAGACGGAGCACCAATAATGGGGGTTGGTAAGGAGAGGGGAAGGGAAGTATTAAACATAAGAAAAACAGGGCTAAAAGATAAATTTAATTAATCAATGCATATTATAGATGTCTCACAGAGACGAAAATGTATTTTTATGGGAAGGTAGGTATATAAGTCTTTGGGTGTACATAGGGCTTACGCTGGCTTGAGTGATCACTTTACACAATGTAACGTAATTCGGAAGAATTTCATTACACAGGTAAAGGAGATTGCTAACAAACTCTAAAATCAATATAGATGTCTCATTAGCGACATCTGTGGTCATTTAAGGGGAATGAAAAAGCTTTGGTGCCGGCCGCGCTGAGGATTGTTACAACTCATAGGTAAAACGTGGCGTATAATTTAAATATATACAGCTTCCAAAAATTAGTAGACATGGTGTTCTATCATGGGTGGAAATGGCGAACGTTACATTGTGTAAAGTGATTACTTAAGCCAGCCGTACGATAGATCGTAAGCCCAATGTACACCCAAAGACATCTATACCTACTTTCCCATAAAAATAGAGTTACAACTCATATGTGAAACGTGGCGTATAATTTAAATATATTCAGCTTCCAAAAATTAGTAGACATGATATTCTATCATGGGTGGAAATGGCGAACGTTACATTGTGTAAAGTGATTACTTAAGCCAGCCGTGCGATAGATCGTAAGCCCAATGTACACCCAAAGACATCTGTACCTACTTTCCCATAAAAATACAGTTACAACTCATATGTAAAACGTGGCGTATAATTTAAATATATACAGCTTCCAATAATTAGTAGACATGATATTCTATCATGGGTGCAATTGGAGAACGTTGTGTAAAATGATCACTTAAGCTAGCCATACTATAGATCGTAAGCCCTATGTACACCCAAAGACATATATACCTACTTTCCCATAAAAATACAGTTTCGTCTCTGTGAGACATCTATAATATACATTAATTGATTAATGCCGTCCCTGTGACAAAAATCCAGTACTGTTCTGAAAAATTTGGACATACTCAAAATATTGATTTGATTGTGCATATTAAGAACTTTTCTAATATCTCCCATTCCATTTTTATGTATTATGCTAACTCCTCAGCTATCATCGTTACAATCAGATACGAATCTGAAATAACAGTATCGCGTGTAACCGTTACAATTACGGTTTGACCATCACTAACGAAAACAGGTGTAAAATGTACAAAATAACTTGATCGCGGATTTGTATCGAAGCGTTCTCGGCTAAATCCAAGATAATGGTCCCAATGCATATAAAACGAAAATGATTATTTCACTATATTATTGAATGTGCTAATAACAAAATGAAAGATAATTTACGTTTAAAAAGTAAGTATTAAATAAGATATTACACTTTAAAGTTTCGATAAATGCACTGCATATTTTGACATTTCATAGGCAATATATGAGGTTAGGTTGGGTTATTAGGTTTGATTAGGTTAGGTTATTAGGTTTGGTTTGTTTAATTTAGATTACGATTATTTTAGTTAGATTAAATTAACAGGACATTAAATTATATAGTGAAATACTTATTTTCATTGTATGAACAACGGGACCATAGTCTTGGATTATTCCGCGTTGTCTTCCGTTTGAACTTCAGTTACGATCTAATCGCTTAAATGTCTCAGGTACTAGTTGTCTGTTAAGAATTCATCTGTGTTAGTGTAAGCGTTGCCGTGCGTAATCTGCGCAATATGTGAGCGTGTTGGTGCCTCTTAGCGTGTTAATTGGTCACTCAGTCGCGTGGGTGGAGTTGATCGAGAGATTTTTTTAAAACCCGGTGACCGCAAAGTACGTGTTAAGTACGAAGTCTGTAAATAGGGAAGTTGTTTTTTTTTATATTTATATTTGCGGTTTTATTTATGGAAGCATTATGCAACTTTTTAATTCTAGTGTTACTACACGATAATAATTTTGTGTTACATGTATTATAAAATGTATTACAAAGTTATGCATTTTTTTACTTCCATATATTTTTATGTCATTACGGTCGTCAGACATATTTAACTGTAACTGGTTGCGGATATTTTATACGAACCGCATGTGTTTCCGAGAAACGATTCTCGACGTTTCGTTGAATTCTTATTCAACGTCATCAGGAGGGCGGCCTTTACACCTTACCTTGCACACTGGCGACCTCTGTTGTAGGAGAAGTGAACACTCCACAACAAAGTGCGTATAATTTACGTCCTCGAAAGCAGTAATCAGTCCGCCCTCTAGCTCCGCGGGTAAAGGTCGTCCTCCTGGTGACATTGAATAAGAATTCAACGAAACGTAGAGTTCGTATGAAATATCCGCAACCAGTTACAGTTAAATATTTTTATATCATTAGTTTAAAAATAAAACTACTCATTTGCACTATAAAGCTATGGAGTACTAGAATATTTGTATATATGGAGGATCGGGGTATTATTACTTTCTGAAAATACTGTTAGTATAGGCGAAGTGTTTGTAAAAGTAATATTATTATATTATTGATTACTATCTTTTCCTAATTCCTTTTTTCTGGTATTCTACTGATTCTAGGTTATTCATTATTATTGCTTTATATGGCACTGAATGGAGATGTTAATAACTGTCAAAAGAATGCTGTTTCAGTAATACGATTAATTAAAGAATTGTGGAAAGTTGTTATTTTTAAGGCAGCGGCAATTTTCTTTTTGTCGCTCGTTTAAATTTATCATTGTTTTGCAAATTTAAACTAGGTTTATCGCAATAAGCAATTAGAAGCCGATTCCGCTTCCTTGTTGCGACGGGCCATAAGAGTTGCTTCGACTCTTTCTGTGCAATGTAACTTGTAGCGTTAGATAAAGTCTTGAAAATGAGTGAAATGTTTTAGCAGAATATCATAAAATACTTTTTGTAAATAAAACAGAACGGTAAGTACGAATGTTTTATTTAGAGAAACCTTTGCCATCACTCCGACCTCTTTCCGCTGATCTACAGTGAGCGTATGGTAGTCTGTCATGGGTGAAATTGGTGAAAGTTACATTGTGTAAAATGATCCCTTAAGCCAGCCGTACGGTAGGTCGTAAGCCCTATGAATACCCAAAGAGATTTCCATGCCTACTTTCCCATATAAGAATATAACTTCGTCTCTGTGAGACATCTATAATATACATTGATTGATTAATGATGTCTCTGTGACAAAAACCCAGTTCTGTTCTGAAAAATTTGGACATACTCAAAATATTCTGAGAGATTCCGTATTATATACGGTGGTGACTCAACAAAGCAGTCCACAAAACCAATTCCCCACAATCCTAACAAAGGAGAGAAAGATTCGGAGCTCTGGAAGAAGAAGAGTGTCATGTGAGACAGAAGTTTGGCCAGTCTACTGTAAAGCTGTTCGGCGCCGCAGCAAATAAAGGGATGATAGCCAACGTCCGTTGAACGGACAGGGCACAAGATGAAGAAGAAGAAGAAGAAGAAGCAGTAAATAATTGAAGGAATCTGCGGCTCTAGCTGTCAAATGTCACGAGACACGGTATTGAGATTTATCTCATCGTGTAGCGTGATAAGTGTCACGTGACGACGAACTTGTAGCTGTGAGCAGTGGCGGCGCAGTGACGCTGGGCTGGCAACATTTAGGGCAGCTGACACTGACACACATCTGGCTCCATTACACCTCGGCCAGCCTCACCTCGCTTCCGTTTCTTCTCGCCTCTTTCATCTTGCTCGCCTTCTGTCCACCTCGTTATATAGAGCTCTTAATGCGTGTTTACAACGAATCGAACGTCCAATAAAAGAATTTATTTTAAATTTTTTAATGACATTTAAGGTTTTATTTAAATAAATATAATTAAAAATATAGATCAAAAATAATGAAAATATGCACTAGGTTGATGCATAATAATCATCCGCCGTATTATTTTGCGACGTTGATATTTCGTCGCTGTATATATATAATAAATGTGACGTTTAGTGCATTCTGAGATAAGCGAATAAAAACTGTTTTAAAAATAATTGCACGGACTAGATTTACAAAAAAATATTTTAAATAATTACTAGGCAGACTTGTCAGATGAACGGCACCGTTTTTTTTTAGTATATGTCCATTATTTATATGAAAAAATGACAAATTAATATGTGTATCTCAGAGTGCACTAAACGGCACATAGGATTTATTATATATGCAGCGACTAACTAACTAACTAACTAACCATCACGCCGTTTCCCCGCAGGGGTAGACAGAGAGGATTGAACGCCACACCACTTTTGCTTCTGCCACATTCATACATCTTCTCATACAAGTTTATCGGTTGTTGCGGCTTTTAACAGGGCCATCCTCAAATACTTGTAGTACCTGATCGTGCCAGGTCTTTCGCGGACGCTTTCTATTCCTGTTGCCTTCAACACACGCCTCATATATTTTCTTAACCATCCTTTCTTCGTTCATACGTTCCACATGACCAAACCATCTCAGTACCACTTTCTTTATTCTATCTACCACACTACAGCCAGCATTTGTCATAATATAATTCTTTAATACAATTCAACATCATCATCACTCTACAACCCCTGGTGGGTCTTGGCCTCCTCAAGAGTCTTCCTCCACTCATCTCGGTCTAGTGCCAGCTCTCTCCAGTTCAGGAGCTCCAAGGCAGATGTGTCTTTGAGACCATTGTCGCTTCATCTTAATTTTAACTTCCCTGAGCTCCTTTGCCTCATGGGTCTTGAATTCAGCAGGGACTTCGGTGCTTGCTGTTCAGCCATCCACATGATATGGCTAGCGAAGTCTTCCCAATTTTATTAATTTTGTGACGCTTAAACAAAGTATGGAACTCATTTTTGTTGCCCTTGCGAGAAAGCCCATCGCCTAGAACCAGTCCAAAGATACGACTCAAAATTCCTTTCAAAAATTTCCAGTGCCCATTAACTGTTAATATATATATCGTAGTAATGCAACGAATACGAATACGAATATTCGTAAATAATAGACATTTACCGAATATTCGTATTCGCTGAATATCATCACGAATATTAAAAACAAACTATTTATAACTGAACGCAACGATACGCTTTGGCTGTGCACCGTGTATCATCGGGGATTCCCCTAACAATGAATGAATGGATTTGATGAGTTCTCAAGTTGTCAATTTTTACTTGTTTCACAGCATAACATGAGTACTTTCATCTAGTTTCGTTGGATTATTGATAAGGTTAGGCGTTCATTTCATGTAGTTTTTGTTTTGTAATACGTATCGTTCGTTGCATTTTATTTCCGTTGTGTGCAAAAGTGTTAACTCTTATAAAATAATGATTTCAAATTAAATCTAATAACGTGACATAAGTGTGAAAAGAGTGATATTTATTTTCGACCGCTGGGAATGTACAAACGGATAAAAGAGAATAAAAAGAAATGTGCTTTTTGAACAAGAATTTGCGGGTGGTAAATTTTAACTATTAAATCTCTCAGTAACAAAAGAACAGTGGTGTATTATTTATTACCTTGTTGCATTATTCATATTCGTATTCGCCGAATAGTAGGCTTGATATTCGTATTCGTTGCGTCACTAATTTATCGTTTTCTGCAGGATTCAGTCACGACCTCTTTAGAGTCTAGATCGACCTTCAGTTCAATCCACTGGGCCATCGAACCAATCAACCAGCGACCTGTTTGCGTCCATCTTCGCGGGACAGCTGTTGTGTTGCGATTCGTAACGCGTCTCCGCTCTTCAACTCTGTTTATCGCTTCTATTGATAGCGAGCCACAATTCGGTCTCTGGCCTTCCTTCTTCCATCGCTTAATGCGATTGTCGTGATATCTCCTGACAAACGAAACTATTTATTAATGCGTGAATTGCTTAAGGCGCACAGTGGTCGGAAAAAATCTGAGCGAGCGAAATTATTTTAATTTTTTTTTTTTTTCAATTTCAATTCAATTTACTTATTGATAATATGTATATTACAAACAAAATGTTAAAGGCATACATTATAGGAAGTATATATCAAAATAAAATAATAAATTTAAAATAACATAAAATCTGGTCAAAGGTGTAGGAGAATCCCGCTTCGGAAAACCCCCTCAGACACATGGAATATATCAATACTCAAAGCGATTTTGTTCAGCATGGCTGTGGCTCTTCCAACAGGCATAACCATCGGCAGGTTGGTCCTGTATATTGGAATGTGAAACAATCTATGCTGACGATGTCTAGTGTAATTATCAGGAACATACAAACCAATGCTCTGCATAATTTCAGGATTATCGATCATACCGCGCAACAATCGATAAAAATGTGTAATCAAATACACATTCCTTCTAGTCTCTAGACTATTGTAGCCAAGCGTACCCTGGAGAAACTCGGTTGGGTAAAGCCAAGGATAATGCCCGTACTCTCTCATGTAGAGATGTCTCAGAAACTTCTTTTGAACTTTCTCCACCATAAGAGAGTGCTTGTGTTATTTGTATTCTATACCTATTAAATAATAATAATAAACCAATTTAAAGATATAAAAAATAAAATAAATGTAGTGTTGAAAACTTGATAATACCACCTAACCACACTTTATATTTAATTCTAAACTTGTCTTTATGACGTCCACAATTGATTCACTTTCGACGTATTTTTCCCCATAAATTTAACAAAGTTTTTTTTATTATACCTTGTATTAATCGCTCTTAAAACAGCTTTTTTTACTTCCTTTAGAAAAGTCTCGCTCCTTTAACCATACTCCAAACAGTTTTTTCCTTGGTAATTCGAGAGCTGGAAAATAAATAAATTCTGAATACAGGCGCACCGAAGTGCACTCCGATTGATTTTAAATCTGTAACCAAGGTATTAGAGAACGATAGTTTACAACAATTAGAATCAATTCAGGTCAATCCCAGTTTTGGCAGTCTAAGGCATGCAGATATTTTGTTAAAAACAAATCGTGGCTTTGCAGAATATTAATTGAATAAAAATGTGGATTATATTTAAAAAAAATTACCTAAGTTTATCGATTCCATAGTTCGAAGAACAAAATTCACCACTTTGGTACAAACACTCGTATCCGACTGACAATAACTCAACTATATTTTTTTGCAACAACATGTCACTACCTGCTCGACTAGACACGAGGGGTTTATTCTAGGTAATTAACTATTAGTGGGACTTTATTACCCAAGGAACTAAGTTTATTTCGCTGCGTGTATTTTATTTCTATTACGACTTTCGTTTTTTGGATTTTGCGCGCACAGAATCTAATTTCCAACCTTTGTGCGGCGCGCGCGATCTTTGTGTGTCGCGGTCTCCATGTCATTCGAACCTGCGACACTTCTAGGACCATTATGGGAATTCAATGACCACAGCTGTGCGCCTCTGAGCGAGATAAACGGCCGTATTCTGAGAATATCGACATTGCGATCTCAAGAATGTTATCCCAACACTTAACAAGAATAAAATAATAATAAAATAACATAATAAAAAAAACGATACGCCGGTGTTTGTTTCGTTTGGACGGGGAGGGTAGAGTTGTCAACTTTTTTTACAAGAAATAAAGTATATTTAGATCCGAGAAGAATATTAAACAGTATTTTAGAAAAATGAACAGTATTTTATTTCAGAATAATAAATAAAATTAGAAATAATATTTCCTGGCGTATCCTAGTGTAATGCAAGTAATTCGGATGAATTTCATTACACAATAAAGTATATTGCTCTCAAAATTCCGTAAAATCAACTGTAGATTTTCTCATTAGCGACATCTGTGGGGATTTAGGGGAATGAAAATGGCTTTGTACAGGCCGCATGGAAAGGCGGTTACAACTCATATGTGAAAGCTTTCCACGCAATTTGAACATATATACAACTTCCAAAAAATGAATAAGCATGGTATATTCTATCATGGGTGGAAATGGCGAATGTTACATTGTGTAAAGTGATCACTTAAGCCAACCATAAGATAGGTCATAAGTCCTATGTACACCCAAATGACTTCTATACCTACTTTCCCATAAGAAATACAGTTTCGTCTCTGTGAGATATCTATAATATACGTTAGTATTTTATTTATTTAATGTTTTAAATACACATTTTTTAGAGCTTCTCGCACAACTTATTAATTTACCCTCTTTTTTAAAAACTTCATACGCCTCACCACAATTATAACTGAAATTAAAATAAATGAGGAGCTCATTTTTTATTAAATTAACAGTTACTCTATTTCTATTCTTTACTTTGCATTAATTACTGAAAAATTCTCTCAGTGTATGCTGAGGTGGCGGGAACAGAAAGTAGATATAAGAAAATTTTTAGTAATATTTTTAAATTCTTCTGAGGTGTTTACTAATAAATGTCTCCACTTCCATGACTCCATTCTTGTAGAGATATGTGAAAATATACAAATCTTCTTATTTGAGTACGACGAACACCGACCTATGCCTATATCTACACCTCGTTTATTTTTTGTTGTTGTTCTCGTATATTAAGTGTTGGTGTAACAATCTTAAGATCCTAATATTGCTATTTTCGGAATACGGCCGACTAGACATAGAACAACAACTTTGCATGATGCGAGGTGATGCATCGCAGTACCTGCAGCTTGCAGCAGCAATGGGAGCAACTCCTTTGTTGCACTTTGCACAAAGGTTCGCGAGATGATTGTGGATCGAGATATAATCATCTCGGCGTAGATTTACACGACCGCATTCATATGTAGTATATTTCAGATGCAAATGAGTGTGGGTATACATGCTCATGATGTGACCTCGGTAGCCAAGAATAAAAAATTAGAACTAACGATCTATTATTGATTGACATGGCAGTTACTTTGTGTACAACAAATAAATACGTCTCATCTATTTTTGAGCGTTGGAGTAATTAATTAACTAACTAACCATCACGCCGTACCTCCGCAGAGGACAGAACGCCATATTCTTCCATCTTGGCACACCACTTTTGCTTCGGCTACATCCATACATCTTGTCATGCAAGCTCTGCGGTTGGTAAGGCTTTTAACAGGGCCATCCTCTAATACTTGTAGTCAGGGGCGTGCAGTCAGAATAAGATGCACGCCTTTTTTTGAAACATATATCTGTAAATAAAAAATAGAAATTAAATAATTATCTGGCAGAATATTATGAAATATAACACCTGAATAATACGTTAATTTTTGTGATATGAATATCACGGGATGTATCTCTTGTTTCGGTTTCTTTTCAAAATATATGCTTAGGAAAAAGTCAAGCTTCTGGTTCTCACTGCACGCCCCTGCTTGTAGTATCTAATCACGCCAGGTCTTTCGCGTACGCCCTCTATTCCTGTTGTTTTCAACACATTTTATTTATACAGATACATAGGTGTGATAGAGACCCGAAAGGTCTATGGATAACATTTTACATAATAGTTAACTAACTAACTAGCCATCACGCCGTTTCTCCGCAGGGGAGGCAGAGAGGATAGAACGCCATATTCTTCCTTCTTGGCACACCACTTTTGCTTCAGCTTCATACATGCAAGCTCTACGGTTGTTGAGGCTTTCAACAGGGCCATCCTTCAATACTTGTAGTATCTGATCATGCCAGGTCTTTCGCCTTCTATTCCTGTTGCTGTCAACACTCGCCCCCATATATTTTCTTAACTGTCGTTTCCTCGCCCATACGTTATACACGACCAAACCATCTGGCTGTAGTGTGGTAGACTGAATAAAGAAAGGAGTGTTGCAGTAGCAACCATAAAGAAAGAAATTTTATCATTTTCGGAATACGACCGAGTTTCATTCTTTTATACGAGTAACAAATTAAAAAAATACATACTAAATAACAAGGATAGTGATAATCCTACCATGAAATCAGGAGTTTATAGACTTAATTGTAACGATTGTGATAATTTTTATATTGGCAAAACAAAAAGAAATTTTGAAACTAGGGTTAAAGAACATATCAAAGCATTAACTAGCAATATTGATTCTGATTTTGCGAAACATTTAATAGAATTTGACCATACATTTGATATTAACACAGGCTTAAAATTTTTACATTTCAACTATAAGATACCGCAAATAAATAATTTAGAAATACTCGAAATTAGGAAAAATGTTAATATTAAGTCTAATATAATAAATACACAGACGAAATTTTTGCATAATCCTATTTTGAATATTTTTCCACTTAACATTCCAAATGACCCATAATAATTAACACCTCGAACCCCCCCCTCCCCTCACCTACCCCCTCAACCGCTCCTTCACCGTAACATATTTGCTTGTTTCAACTTTTAAGATTAGTACACAATAATCCTGAGGAAGAGAACATTGTTCTCGAAACATGTAGATTTTTTAATCTAATATAGTGGTGAAAACAAAGTAATTTGTGATTTATTTTACTATCTACACGCGGGGATTAAAATGGCAAGTTGGAACGCGTACCCTTCCAAAAGAGAAATTATTAAAATTATCTCGCATTAGAAAAGGAGGACATTGCCATTACTATGTGACAGAGCGAAACGGCGTTAGATTGAAAAGTAATACGTATTTAAAAATGTAGAAAGTTGGTATTAAAATTTAATTACTTAATATACATATGCACTTGGCTACGCTGGGTAGACATTATGTGAATAATTTCAATTTCTAATTGTTGATAATTTCTTTAATAAAATTTTCATATTCTTTAAAACATTTATCAACGAAAATATCACACTCCACTGTCTCTGAAGATCTGTTTGTTGGTCTGATTTAACCCTCTCCCTTCCACGCAATAATACAAGTCTATCTTTATTTTCTAAACAGAACTAAAAAACTAACCCATAAAAGCCAAGTTTTTATTATACTCCCTTTCTCATTTACTAGTTTAGACAGGTTTGGCGCTTAGCCCACGCGTTGGACTTGAGTTGGGCGACGCTACGAAAGGGAGAGATAAAAAAATTCGAAAAATCCAAAATTATGCTATAATTATTAATTTTTTTAAACGAAAATTCGTCAGATCATTTTTATCGTCGCCACGAGTCTGCCTGAAAAGTTTCAGCTCGATTGGATCACGGGAAAAGGGTTAAAAATCGATCCAAAGATTTTTCGACAGACAAGCAAGCAGACGCTACGAGTTGAAAGAAAGGGAATAAAAACATAAGCCATTAAGAACGGCTAGTGGGAAACCAATCCTTTTAAAACTAATATTTTTTAATTCAGTTGTAAAATTTAGCTGCAATAAAAAAATACCAATTAATTAATCCATTCGGGTAGGTCGGGGAGAAACTTAAGCACGAGAATAAAAGAACATCGCCGTTCTCTAAAAAAATCACATAATCTCCGAATTTGTCAATCTTCTTCCTCTAACCCTTATCCTAGCGGGTCGGAGTCCCTGTACAGCATAAAAGGTTCCAATTTTTCCTGTCTTGGGCTTCGCTATCCACGTCAGCTTCGCAGCAGTCTTCCAAATATTTCCGCCAGCTCTTCCAAGGACGGCTTCTTTGTCTTCTGCCTTCTGGTCTTGCCTGGAGTGACCACTTTGGCAGTCTATCGGCCGGCATCCGCAAGATACGCCCCAGCCACCGTAACAGTGATTTTTTGATACGTCAATAAGGAGTTCTACTTCGAGAGATTCTCTTATTTGAGTATTTCCGACTCCAATCACATAATTAATACTTATCATTCCTTCGACAATCACAAATTAAAGCTACTCCACTCCATTCCACATAGAGGAAGTACAATTTGAAATCCTTAAAAATCTAAATTCTGTCATATAATATCAACGTTTCAATCCACTTCACCAATTCTAGAGCTCTTCCGGTTATTGGCCTAAAAACGCCCTCTCCCCACCGGCGGCTCCCTGACCCGATGAAAATACAGCCTGAAAACGAGAAACCGACCCCAACAGCCTACCTAGGCAATGACTTGGGGTGGTGCCAGGAAGAAGAAGATCTGCTTATACTAATTACAAAACTGTGTGACAGGACGGAGTACCAATAATGGGGGAGGGAAGTATTGCTCGATACAAGTTAATGTAATGATCGTTCAGCGTTTTGTAAAAAAATAAGTCAGAAACTATATAACTACATATATATTGATACTAGCTATGCCCGCGCGGCTTCGCACGCGTAGATTTTTAGAACACTGTTTGGATCGTCATAGAACTTTCGCGAACCTTCTAGAACATTCTCCTTCCAGAAAATTCAAGAAATTCGAATGTACAGGAACCTTCTAGACACACCGACACATTCCGCCACTCATTTTTGAACCTTATAGAACTTTCGGGAATTTTCTAGAACCTTCTCCTTCCAGAACTTTCTAGAGCAGGTTTTTCCGGAACCTTCCTGACTCACCGACACAGTCAGCGCGCCTATTTTGAAACAATCTGAAGAATTTGCGGCCTTCCCATAACAAAACAATGTGCTAGAATGCACATTTTCGTCACCCACTCTCACCCACGCTCAGCCACCCCCACCAAACTCGCACATTTTTAATGGGACACCAAGGGCTATCCACCACCATAACCACCAGGGGGTGGTTGTATCTGGTTGTGAAGAAAACTTGGCGGATAGGGAAACACGGGTTTCTTTATATATATATATAATATATCTATATATATATATATATCTATATATATATATATATATATATCTCTATATATTATATATATATATATATATATATATATATATTGATTAGATCATGGCTGCTTGCACATTTTCGACTCATAATTAAAGCACGAATATAATCCTGCGAGGTTATTAATTTTTTCCAAATAACTCCGTATATATGTACATATATAAAATATAAAGTCATTTTTTTAATTAAAAATGTTTAAAAATAGCCAATCTTCTTCTGTAGCACGAGTTGATATCAATGTTGCTTGCGCGTATTTTCTACCATGGCACGGCGAGGGTTAAAGATGTTGGATGGTTCATAGCACCTGGGTAGATGCATCAAAACACAGCCAACTTGTCCAAGAGTGAGTAGGAGGGCGAGAATTCCGTTCGCGCTCGGCGGATCACGTGAACTCAGCTTTAGCTCAAATGAAGTCAAAATATTTACAAATACATTATTCATAAAAATAATATCGTTCAATTTTATAAATATTTTTTATTAATTGTAAATAAATGATGTCTAGACCAGTGTTTCTTAAATGATTTGCTTTCGACGTTAAGTTTTTCGGTTAGGGATATTCAGTAAAATTGTAATCTTCATATAATTGGTATTATTATTAATTAAGATAAATTACAGAAGTGTAATAGAGACGAAGCTATTTATATGGGAAACGTATATGGAAGGCCCAGGGCTTACGGCAGAATCCAGTAACTGTGTTCTGAGAACATACACATAAAAATATTGTTAAAAAATATACGCTGATCGTATATTTTTTAACAATATTTTTTTTTTTTTTTAAATTTTTTTTTTTTTTTAACAATTTTTAACAATATAACAATAACAATAACAAAAGATACGATGATGAGAAAAAGAATTAGGCGCAAAACTAGCTAGTGGAATATATGGAATATCATTACAGTAACTTATATCTAATACAAAAATTTCTTTCCCTTTAATACAAGTAAAAAAAAAGATAAAAACCTTCCAATTCCAATTGGTATATTTTCAGGATTTTTATTATTTTATTTAACTTTTATTAAAACGAATGAATTTTTCGAAATATAATATTCGATATATGTTACTGTAATGATACTTCAACGTTTCGAAAAAAATAAGTTAAAAATATTGAAAAAGAATGCAAAATTTGATGTAGCATTTCTCCCTGACTATTGATATTATAGGTCATGGTTGATTGAACACTTTCTACTCATAATCAAGGCAGGAACCAACCTGTATAGTATTATGGACTAGCCCTATTGCATCCTGTATTTTCGACATTCTCTTACATGGGGTATATATATAATATATATATTAGTATATATATATATATATATATATATAAATATATCACCTCTCTCTCTAGCTATCTCTTTCCTCTATCTCTCTCTCTCTCTCTCTATCTTCGCTCTCTCTATTCCTTCTACTCTCTCTCTCTCCCCTCTCTCTCTTCTCTCTCTCTCTATATATATACACCGAGAGCTAGTTCGAATAGTCAAGGCCTTTGAGATGTGGCTCTGTAGACGCATATTGAAAGTTTCCTGGGTGGATACCATCATGATAAGAAAGCTGGAGTATCTCGGACGTACTAGGAGAAGACCAAAGTATAGTCTTATCCGGCTGATCATCCAGGAGAAAATAAGTGAAAAAAGAAGCGTAGAAAGACGCCGCATCTCATGGCTGTGAATGGTACCCACCGCTTACCCTGGACCATTTTATGAGCAAAAGTTCCCATATCGGCCCTTTTTATTGGTCTCCAGGTTGACATTTTTTTAGCTACAATGCAAGATCGGGCTGCCTCATATCGGTCGAGGCGGCAAAACAAAACCATCGTCACCACGAGGCACGTCTTTATTAAATAAAAAATAAATACATAAATAGGTATTATTAATATTTAAAGCATTAACTTTGTGGTTAGACATAATAACAGAATGTCAGTTAACTTAGTAAAAACCACTACCAGATTTACGGTCTACCGGTTTCGAGACGTACCAGTCTCTTCGTCAGAACCAACACAACACTACTATATTCACAACACTATACACCCCAACCATAGTGGTTTTTATTAAGTTAACTAACATTCTGACATAAATAGGTACATAATATAAAACATAAGAATGACAGAATCGATATTTTATGATGGATTAGTAAGTGTATGATCTTCTTCTTCTTCATCAGCCTTCGTCTCTCCACTGCTGGATATAGACCTCTTCCTTCTCTTTCCATCCTTCCTTGTATACGATATGATCTTAAAATTAAACATGATTTTAACATAGATAAAGGAGAATAATATAAAATAAACTGAAATATGGTAGCATTACTTCCATACCTCCATACTGGCTAAATCAAGTGTATGCAGATAAATTAAAAGGAGTATTAAAATCGACGTAAAATTTAAAAATAGAAAATGAATAGGTATAAACTAGTCCGCCTCAGCACAGGAACCCCCAGTGAGGAGGACTAAGAACACAAACATCAACAACAACATTGTACATACACACATACAGTTACATTACATAATATGTTAAATTGTATCTGAATAGAATCTTATAAAAAAAATACTACTTCCTCTATTTTACTAGAATTATACTGCTGTATACTTTGTTTGTTTTGTTTCACGAACATTATATTTTTCTTTTCTTCTCCTCACCAATATATATATAACTTCTATATATATGTAACTTCTATATATATAACTTGTCCTACATTAGAGTTGACAAACTATAACAAAGAACAGGTATATAATTAGCTACTCTAGCACAGGCTACCCCTAGTTGAGTATTCGCAATCCACAAAATAGAATTAAAATGTGTATTTAGATAAATAATATGTATATTATAATGATTCACATGTTTATGTATAAAATAAATTGTATAACAAGTATTTTATAAATAAATAATATAATAACAATAGAAGTAACATTAAAATAATAATAAAAAAGTAACAGAAAAAAGAATAAGAACAAAGAGATGGTAATAACAAAAGAAGAAATAGAATCGTGATCGCCAATATGATCGCCGACCGCCAATATCAGATGCAATTTTAAGAAGAAAGGATCCCGGATGTCAGAGGCGGGCCCCCTTCACGCATACATATACCTTCTGATATACACAAGTGATCCCCTTTATGTTGTCATTCATCTTACGAGAGCACAATTCGCAATCCGCAGAGTTTAGCTGCGTTACCTGGCCATTGTTGGATAAGAGGCTAGCCAAGGGTTCTGAGGAGTTGGCAGTTCCTAGTACCGCTGACGGCCACATTTGGCAATGGGTAGGTACCTGCCGCATTAATATGGCGGTACCCGATCCGGCACTTATCGGCTTTCTTCGGTCGACTGCCGTTACCCAACTGGTAAATTGTTTTGTTGTGTTCTCTATAAAGTAAAGTGGAGTTGCGAAATTTTAATAACGTGAGATTTTAGGTCATAATATTCATTGTGTCAGCCGACTTCCTCGTGCCGAGACGAGATCCAACCTTTCGTTTTCTGCGCGGAACGTATCCACGTGTTCGACCAGCCAGAAATCTATGAATACTATTTCGTGTGAAGGGCTACAGATGTCTCTAGCGCGGTCCTTTCAAATACTTGGAAGGTTTAAATTTTGAACATATGTAGGTACAACTTTGAAAAGCTTGATAATTTCAAAAATCACGTCCACTTCGATTACCATGCCGAGGCATATAAGCACCACAAGACAACTACTCTTGAAGACAGGCGAACGATGAGCGATATGAAATATCTGGTGATGCAACGAATACGAATACGAATATTCGTATTCGCCGAATATCATCACGAATATTAAAAACAAATTATTTATAACTGAACGCAACGCAAATTACGGTTTGACTGTGCTCCGTGTATCCGGACACACCTACGCACTCTACTATCGGGGATTCCCTTGACATTGATGAACGGATTTATTGAGTTCTCAAGTTGTCAATTATTATTTGTTTCACAACATAACCCTGAGTTCTTTCATCTAGTTTCGTTGGGTTATTAATAAGGTTAGGTGCTCATTTCATGTAGTTTTTGTTTTGTAATACGTATTTTTCGTTCCATTTTATTTCCGTTGCGTGTAAAAGAGTTAACTCTTATAAAATAATTTAATATGATCTCTCGTAAGCGCGAAAAAAGTGATATTTATTTTTGACCGCTGGGAATGTACAAACAAATGGATAAAAGGAATCATTTTACGTCTGAGAACAGAACAAGGAAAATAACAGTGGTGTATTATTTATTACCTTGTTATTCGTATTCGCCGAATAGTAAGTAGGTGTGATATTCGTATTCGTGAAAGTAGTATTCGTTGCATCAGTAGAAATATCTTTAGAAAATACTTAAAAGTCGCATAGATTCACCTGAAATTTTAAACTCTGTACATTTTTATGTCCGAACAAGAGCACCACGCTTTTCTACTTAAATCATCGGAGAACAGACTACGGCAAAACTGTATTATTAACCATGTTCAAGATATCTATGCTACGGCCCATGCAGAACTTGATATTTTACATTTAAGTTTTGAACAGTTTAAAAAATCCGTTACTAATAAACTCGCGAGATGACATTTCCTCTCATACATGTGAAAACACACATACACACATGAACACATTAAAACGCATACATACATGGACACATAAAAACACACACTCGCATAAACTTACCATTTGACACTTTGTTTTTTTTAATCGACCCTTATACATTACTCTTGCAAAAATGTGTTTTCTTTTAATTGGCTCAAGGCTCTGTATATCAACAACTGTTTTTCTTATTTTTTAAATTATATATATATATATATAGTATATATATATATATATATATATATATATATATGTAACAAAAGTAACTTCTGGGCTCCCTCGCGTTTTCTGTAGATGGTCTCCCTGAGAAGACCTAGGCCGACGTTTCGACACGGTATCACGTGCCATTGACAAGGCTAAAAAGGCCTCAAAAGTTACGGACTAGCCGTACTTGTTCGCGGGTGACATGAAAGTCTCCCACCAATAAGGCTTTATTAAGGCCTATTAACGGACGGAAATTTATTAATGGCACTCTGAAGATGCCTTTTGTGATTCAGGCGAAACGTCGGTTGACGAATGATCCTTCTGAGGACCAGATTTTGACGCGGGTTACCCCCAAAGAAATTAATATTAACATTTCTAACACCCGTGAAAACTTTTACTATGGCTGTAAGAAAATCTATAAATGAAAAACATAAATAATAATAATGTGTGGATGTTCTTACGATGGAATTGGTGAGCGTTGCATTGTGTAGAGTGATCAGTTAAGCCAGCTCATACAGATCGTAAGCCCTGGGACGTCGTATGAAAAGACATCCGTACACGTTTCTCATATAAATAGCTTCCTCTCTGTGAGACTTCTATTCTTCTTCGTTTCATGCCCTATCCATTCAACGGATGTTGGCTATCGTGTTGGCTATGAGAACTGTGTTAACTGCGGCCCGGAACAGCTCCACAGCAGACTGGCCAAACCACTGTCTCAGGTTCTTCAGCCATCATGTCCTCCTTCTTCCAGGGCCCCGACTTCCGGCAATCTTTCCCTGCATTATGAGTTACAAGATCTCCTACTTTCCCGGATGTCTCGTCTCATGTCCGAGATATTGACGTTTTCGGATTTTTATTGTTATTGTTTAAATAATTTCTTCTTCTACTTCTTCCTAGACTTCTACAATTTATCTTAATTGAATAATTGAATACCGTCACTCACAAAAATATACAAAACAAACTCCCTACGCCAAATTTACAAAGAATATTTTATAAATAAATCTAGACATAGAACAAAGGGACAAATAGAGATACCATCTTTAAGAACCACCACGGCACAACATCATTATACATACTTGGGAGTTAAATGGTACAATACATTGTTGTCGCAAGACAAATTTCAAGAAAATTCCAAAATACGAACAGTTTAAGAAAGAAGTCAAATCCTTGATTTTCGACAACGATGAATTGTAACATTGCCCACATATCTCTTTTATACTTTAATTCTTTAGTTCTTCTTTTATACTTTATACTTTAATTCCTTTTATACTTTTATTCTTTATTTCTTCTTTTATACTTTAATTTAGCTTGTAAATACTCCTCCCACAAGCTCGAGCTTTAGCTCATATTATGGTGAGTATAATGTCTGTAAAAATGTTATAATATAGAATCAATTTATTATAAAAACATATATATCTATATATATATATATATATTATATATATCATATATATATATATATGTTCTTCTGAGAACACAATTACTGGATTTGTCCACTGCGGGATTATTTTATTTATTTTTTATTGAATTTTTGCTGAATTTTTTTCCACGTAATAATTAAGTTTCTTTTTTTTTTGTTTAAATTTTTTATTCTTTCTTTCTATATAATTAATATGCCTTAGTATATCATAAATATTTATCATTACTGACATATTTCTGTTTGTTTAAATGTTTTATTCTTTCTTTCTATATAATTATTATGCCTTAGTATATCATAAATATTTATCATTACTGACATATTTCAGTTTGTTTAAATTTTTTTATTCTTTCTTTCTATATATTTAATATGCCTTAGTATATCATAAATATTTATCATTACTGACATATTTCTGTTTGTTTAAATTTTTTTTATTCTTTCTTTCTATATAATTAATATGCCTTAGTATATCATAAATGTTTATCATTACTGACATATTTCTGTTTGTTTAAATTTTTTATTCTTTCTTTCTATATAATTAATATGCCTTAGTATATCATAAATATTTATCATTACTGACATATTTCTAAATGTGGAGACCTGTAAGTGGCCATCTATATTGTATCAATGTTTTCTATGCTTTTTTTATTGTGCTGTTGGTCTTCCATAAACATTAAATAAATAAATAAATAAATAAATAAATAAATAAATAAATAAATAAATAAATAAATAATGTCAAACATGTACAGATAAAACACGCGTAATTTTCGCGAAAATGTCGCTTCAGTTCAACTCTTTCTCGATACGAATAGAAGGAAATAATAAAACGGTATTCGGTTGCGGCTTAACTCCTTGAGAATTAATTTCACGACGTTCCTAAATTGAATGGCTTTCATGTTGGAGTACTGTTACACCATTTCACATGCATTATGCAGTCGAGTGTGTTCGAGCGTAAAATAGCGACGGTGGGGTATGACGGCTTTGTTTGCACTTTCTTTGTGGCTCAGCCCGACGCGGGCCGCGAACGCGTAAAGGCGGAGGAAGTTAGGTACCAAATAATACTTTGAACAATATATGTTTCCCCGTGTTGTCCTACCTTTATCCAATCCTCTTCCCCTCACCTGGAGACCGTCGGTAAAGCAGTTCTCCACTCGCGTGGTTGAGCAAGCAGTTCTCTACTAGTGCGGTTGAGCAAGACGCGACAGAGCGGGAAAAAGATCTTTTCGGAATCCGAGTGAAAGTGCATGTGTTTTGAACAAAAGAACATCAGTTAATTGCAGTCCCTCAAGAACCAGGAAGCGACGGAAACTGGGAGAACCACGAAATCCGGTGAGAAATTCCTCTTTCTTCCCTTTTCATTGCTTCGCAAGGCTGCGTTCGCATCAGACTCTAAACAGATATCTCTCGATCCTCTACTTCTGAGATGGATTTCTGTATCAACAACGTATCAACAAACAAAACTGTAACGTGTCTGGATGAACGTCTGTCTGAGAGCACAAAAGGGACGGGAGGTAGAGAGAGAGAATGGGATAAAAGTGACGTGCCGTGCGGGGCGCGCCATTACGAAAGCACGCACTTGGAGAGCTATTTAGAACCGCTAATTGTACCTTGTCGCGATGTTGTCACATTTTGTGCGGGACACATAAAAACCCAGAAGCACATTTGTACTTTCACTCAGGATCCCAGATTCCCGACAAAGATCCTTCCTTGGCAAAAGGAAAGGACATGACACCTTTTGAGAAATGAACATATATTTTAGCAGTCATAGCGATGAGGACGTCAAAGGTCTAAGAAATTAGGAAAAATGTTAATATTAATTCAAATATAATAAATACCCAGACAAAATTTGTGTACAACCCACCATTAAATATTTTTCCACTTAATTTTCCATCCCCTTTAGTTGACATTCCATAATAATTAATACCTCCGACCCCCCCCTTCACCCTCCCGTTCGCGGTAACACACTTGCACGGTTTAACTTTTTCAATTTTAGTACACAAACAATCCTGAAGAAGAGAACATAGTTCTCGAAACATGTAGATTGTATAATCTATTAAAGTGATTTGTGTTTTATTTTAATAATAATGTCACCACATAGTTCAAGCCTTCATTCAGAAGAAAAAATATTCTTCGATCAAATAAAATGATTCAGTTTCTTCCACAGAAGAAATCATGATGCTGCAACTTGATAGAAGACAGTATCATCTGTCATTTTCATCAGTCTGTGTGTTTCCACTGCTCGATATAGGTATCTCTCTAGGGTCACTAATTCTGTATTAAGCTCTTCTCATTCACGTGACACCTTAGAGTAAGAAGATAGTCAACATTCTTCAGTAAGTAGGAGTACTCCACTCCATGACCTTCTTCCTCTATTGCCCATCAACTTTTTACATCTCGTGACATTCTTTTTTTGAGTAAATGATAGACGCAAAAAATTCAAATTCTAAATAATAAATGTTTGAATTCTCCTTTGTTTGACCTGAAAGCGATTTCTCCTTTCCTAATTTAAAAATATTCCTGATTTCGTAGTCACCGTATCTTTAAGCGAAAAATATTAAACAAAGAAACCACCGCTCCGCTCGCCGGTCAGAGTGGTACTGGAGCGGCCAATGAAGTTGGTTTAAAAAACGAATACAATTTCACAATTAACGTGTTACAGAGGGTATTACTCACACTAATGCAAAAGGCTTACCTAAAGTGAATGGACTCTACCTAATATCTGGTGTATTTGTTCATTTGGTATTCGATCTTCCAGAATAATTTCAAGCATACTCTAAAGTTTAATCTGTTCATGTGTATAAGTACTGGTTGCACGCGTTGATTTTAGTCTTTGGTGGCAGGATTAAGTTTTTAAAATGAAATATACTACAGTCTTACTTACTTACTTACCATCACGCCGTTTCCCCGTGGGGGTAGGCAGAGAGGATAGAGCGCCACACTCTTCTGTCCTGACATACAACTTTCGCCTCATCCACATTCATACATCTTCGCATGCAAGCTCGCCTGTTGTTGAGGCTTCTAACGCGACCATCTTCCAGTGTCTCTTTCTGGCGCCATCCATACTTGCATTAAATATCTTTCTTACCATTCTTTCCTCATTCGTTCGCTCAATATGCCCAAACCATCTGAGCGACCCTTTTTTAATTCTATTAATTATGCTAAGATCAGCTTTACATTCGTTCCTAATATCTGCATTCTTTACTCTATCATAAATTGATTTGCCACTAATACGTCCGAGGGATCTCATCTCCACTGCATTCTACTTTCGTTCTAGTTTCATTATGTACCGCTAGTTTTGCCTCGGTAGACATATTTCTATTATAAATTATTGCGTTCAAAGCACCGTTCACCCTATTCCCCGCAGTCACTCTCCTCTCGATATCTTTCTCAACATTCCCTCTTCTATCGAACATACTTCCCAAGTACACAAAATCATATACAGTTACAGTACTCAGCTTGTAGTCTTAATATTCAAAAATGAATATACATATAAATGTATTCAAGTTCGAGCTCCTCCGTGAAACGAACGCGAGCCGTGAAGATGCTGTCTCGATAATTCCCGTCCATATTATTTGCCGTGCTTACATCATGTTTATTTTACATAAACAGAAGATCGAACGATTCTCGCAAAATTTAATCCGGTAATTTGAACCACTACGCTTATACATCCGAGCTTAAGATTAGCACCATCTGTTGTGGCTGGGCAAACAGTTTATTACTTCTCACGATATGGATTATTATTTATTTTTCTTATCTTTCTTCGGACTCTCGAGACTCGAAAGTTATGACTGCGGCGACTTTTATCCCTTTATACCATATTTTAGGCCCGACAGATACCTGACCCAGCGTATTTCAAGTACTTACATTTGATTATTGGTCGTTTGGTATTGTTTGGTCGGCTATTTCTGTGTGTATAATGTCGTAGACACCATCAGGAAGTTATCTGTAGACGTCTACATTTGTCTTGTTCAATATTTCTTCTTCTTTCACTGCTTTTATGGTTGCCGAACGATCGTCATCTTGCTAGCGGAAACTCTAAATAGTTTGACAGATGAATTACGTAATGCGGGATCTGGTATTTCTTGAGTGTAGTGTCACTAGTAGTATCCCGTTCAATTAAATGCATCGTATCTCTGGATAAGACGCAACCTCGGAATTGATAGTTTACTAGTTGATAGTCGCGTGACAGTAAAACTCGAAGCTAGCTTTCATGGTGTCAGTGACAATTATTTGATGTGGTTTAAGAAGTGTTCTTGTATAATACTAATAAGTATACCTATATGTGATGTTCTCATCCCTTATGTTAGGAGGAGAACTTTGTTGGTGTTGGGAATCCAGTTTAACTCGCTGTACTGCTTCAAAATACTTTATCGATTGTACTATAGTTTATGCGGAAAAATTGCGGAATGCAAATACGGCACAAGGTGTTGCTGATATGGTAGCTACGTAGTAAGAGATTGCGACAAGATGGCGTCTCTTAATTTATAATATTCGCTCTCTCTCTCTCTCGTACCGTCTGTTTCTTTCATTCATTCGAACATTCATTGAGGTACGTTACGCTATACTTGATAATAATGTCACGTGTCGTAGCTGCGGAAGAAAATGCGAATGAATGAAAATGCGAATGAATGAAAACGCTGGAATTTATTAATAACTATTCAATGAACAAAGTCACTTAACAATATATTTTTAATTTATCACACGTAAATATACACTTTATTATCGCTTTAACACTTTATTTAACAGTCACTAGAACATTCCATCCAGTTTTCGCACGTATTATTCGCTTTGGTTTATTTCGCTACGTAAGAACTTTACTAGATTAATCCCCTGAGTTACCGCGGCTGCCTTCGCTTTATTTTCCTGTCAAACGCACCGAAGAACAACAACTCGCGCGCGGCTTAGCCCCGTATTTATATCCATGTATTGAACATCCTAGACATTTCCGGTGTTTAGGAGAAGATTCTCGTAGCTTCTAGATTCTTATAGGTTTGCCGAATGTTTCAGATTCCTCCCGAAAGCCGTAGAACGCCGTAGATCGTTCTCGATTCTTCCATAGTGTTGTGATCATTTCAGGAGTGCGTAATTCTAGCTAATTGTAGCTTGTGATATTACTTAATATTCTATTATCTTACCTTTATCGTATTTAAACGCCCTATAGGGCGATAAATAAATAAATAAATAAATAATAATTCATCAAATAGCGTGCCCTGCATTGCCCGCGATTCAGACTGAGTGATAATTTAGTATGGAAGTACCTACTGGGGAGATATAACAGTCTCTAGGGCGGAGTAGATCTTTCATTTTGAGAAAAAAGTTTGGCGCCATTTCTATTCTGACTTTGATGTCTCGCGAGGGAGCCCATTGGTCATTCGGTCAGCACCCCAGACATTTTTATTGGTGATTTAAGTTTCTGTGATATATCAGGATGAACGTCTGTTTGAATGAATGAGAGAGACAGACAGTATGAGAGAGCGAATGGGCGTAAATTAAGAGGCGCCATATTGACGCTCCCTCTTACCCGCGAAAAGCGTCTGGCAATGATTAATACGTGCATACTACTGTCCCGTTGAATATATTAATAAATCTGCTTTGTTATTTTTACGCTTTACTTACTGATTGTCTTATAACTGTATTACCTGTTATCTGTCAAAATCCCCCTATCTCTAATGTCGTAATGTCCAGACCTTCTTACCTACATTGTATAGGTACATCCACAGAACATATTTCATATTGTCGTTGGCTCCTATTCTATTAGATAGTTGAGTATAGGTCTTACCATTTCAGAAAGACAATCGAATTAGTATGTGTAAGCCGTGTGTACAGGGCAGTGTTTAGTTGTGTTGGTGTTTACGGGTGTAAACACCAACACAACGAAACAATGTGCCTCGTACGCCCAGCTTATACAGGTGTACCAGAGCTAGCAGCAGAAACTTGGCCGGTAGATTCCTGACTATGTTATGAGTCTAAAATGTTCAAGCAACCATGACCTAATATCAATAGTTATGGAGATTTGCAATATCAAAGTTTGCAT
>JADDOH010015510.1:0-25054 GCA_016648135.1 Agrypnia vestita
ATCTGGGAATTACAGAGTTTGCTAATGCATTAGTTCTGACATTTCCACTATAATAGAACAATGCACTGCGTCTTGATGACCTCGATGGAGCATATAAGTCGATCAGACTAATAATCTGGGGGCAATCAATCAAACTATTTACGATCCTATAAAGAAATATTAGGTCTGTTACAGTACGTCACAGACAAGTTTAAAAGTTGTAAATAACTAAGGAGATATTCATAATTGATATCTTCCAAGCGTATATTTAATTTGTAATTAATAAATCTTAAATATCTTTTTTGGACTTCAATTGCCGTTGAATGATTAACATAGTGAGGAGACCAAATGATCGAGTTATATTCAACCTGAGGTCTGACAAGAGAAGTGTAGAGGACTTTATAAGTGCGCAGGTCTGTAAAGTTTTGTGCAGTTCTTAAAACAAATCCCAACATTTTGAGACCTTTATTAGTTATCAAGTCAATGTGGGGAATGAATGATAATTTAGCATCAAAAATAATGAAAGTATTGTTTCAATTATCAAAGAACCTTGTTCTAAACATCACAATAAAATTCGTCATTGAAATCAGGTACGACTGGGCGATTTGCATTTCTAGTACATTCAGTTCTTCTACTTCTTTCTTTTTTCTTCTACTTTCGTTCTTCTTCTGCCGAGCTCAGGCTTCAAATATATGCAATAGTGTTAGCAATCAACTCCATGAACTGCTGGTCTTAATAATAATGTGAAACTAGAAAATGAGATACCTATTAGAAAACTTAGACAGTATAAAATACCTAGGTGTCATTATAGATTCAAAACTAACATTTAAAAAAATATATACTGAATTTGTTGTGAAGAAAATCGCAAAAAAATGTCATTACTTGGAAGAATAAAAAGATATATAAATAAAAATACAAATTTATTAATATAAAATACTATGATTCTCCCGCACATAGATTATTGTTCCAGTATATTATTTATAAGCAACGAAGGAATGCTAAAGAAACTACAAATAGTACAAAACAGAGCGATGCGCATAATACTGAAGTGTAATAGGAGAACTAAAATAACAAAAATGTTGAATGCCCTAGGACTAGAAACCGTAAATCAAAGAATAAAATATAATGCAATGGTGCAAATATTTAAAATTAAACATGGATTAGTACCCAAATACTGAAATGAAAATAGCTGAATAAGGATTTTCATTCCTACAATACAAGAGGAAGCGACAACATAAGACTACCAAAGAAAAAGAAAAACACCTCACAAAATTTTGTGATGTATAAAGCTATAAAAATCTTCGATAGCCTGCCAAAGGAAATTCAAAACATGGGGAGTATAAGGAGGTTTAAACTGGAGTGCAAAATTTTATTATAATAACTTTTAAATGATTATATGGAATATGTCTAAGTGAAATCATATATTAACCCACACAACATTATGTGTGGAACTAAATAATTAAGATAAATAAATAACCGGTTAACGTACCTACACAAATACTGCAAATATAATATTGCATGGTTAACACTAAAAGCGACAACTTCCACATAAAATTGAATTGATTTTATAATTAAGTAAAGGAACCACTATCGTAGATGCAAGTGTTCATAATGAGAAACATTGGGTGTTCTGAAACGAACCTCGTCCAAGAGACTTAATCATCAGAAATTCCACGCGGTGCTTGCTTGCGGTCTGGAACGTTGAACTAACCGAGCTGCCAACAAGTAGTGTTGATGTGCAGTGTACATATATCTTTAAAAATTATTGTTTATGGTTGTGTTTTTTTTGTTACAGATATTTTTTATGCATAATAAGTTTAAGTATGTTTATTTATAAAACGGACAATATTATTTGATACTCTGAAATCTAATTGATCTATTGTAAATGTGCATTATTTAAAATAAATATATATTTTTTAAGTTTTATCTTTATATTAATTATTACGTATATATTAGTTGATTTACGGATAAATTATAAATGAACTACATTGAAGGTAACACGATAATTACGTTAATATTTGGTATTTAAAAATAATATTTGATCCTCTTTTTTAATTATAATCGTAAACCTAAGGCTATTTTAAGTTTCTTCGTCTTCTGCTTCATCTAAGACTGCGTCCTGTCATTGCTCGGAGCCTGTTCCTGGGATACAGATGTCCAGCTATCTCGCCATCTTTTATGCGGTCTTCCTGGGAGTCTGGTACCTGACGGCAGCTTGTTCGCTGCTACGCTCACCACTCTCTCGGGACAAGCTCTCTCCACGTGATCTCTCGGCTCTCCTTATTCTTTTTTTTCCACGTTTCCCTGTTCCGGGCCATCGTTTCGTCCCAACTGGGCATTCTTCAGGTCCTTTACCACACTACTCCACCATGTGGCGCTGGGTCGACCTCTACCTCTTTTTATTTCTTGTATATTGAGTTCAGAATGCACCGCATGATCTCCATGCCTCATTTCATAACCATACCATCTCAATCGCGATTCCTTCACCTTTTCAGTAACAGGGGCCACTCTAAAACTACCCCTGATATGCTCATTTCTCACTCCGTCACGTCTCGTTACACCCCCAAACCATCTGAGCATCTTCATTTCACTTGTATGGAGTTTTTGCTCGTGAACCTTCTTTACAGTCCAACATTCTGAGTTGTAGATCATTGCAGGCCTTACTGCAGTTTTGTAATAATAATAATAAATAATAATAAAATATAATATTGAATTATGGCAAAAATAACTTTTTCCTCCAATTGTAAATTTTGTCGAATAAATAATTCGAGAATTTATGATAATTTTATATGAAAATAATGCTCCTTAAAATAGGTAAATATTTGCTAATATTAATAATATAACCACTAAACTAAAAAAAATATAATAATAAACCGTAAATCCGTGAAAAATCACGGGACATAATAATAATTGTTCGAAGAATATTTTTTCTTCTGAATGAAGGCTTGAATTTTGTGGTGACATTATTATTAAAATAAAACACAAATCACTTTATTTTCACCGCTTTATTTATTAATGAGGTGTAAAGAAAGTGATTTGTGTTTTACATATTAATAATTAATGGCGCCCCTTGCATGTAACATGAGTCCCGCGCTGATTGACGTGTCCTACTCGGGTTCCCGGGCCTCATAGCGGCTAGTCATCATCAGTAGTGACGTAATTCTAGCGAGTTACGGACAGACAGACATTGGAAATTAAGGTAGTTGATCGCTGAGTATGTTCTAATATTAATAATACAAGTGACCTTTTCGAGCTTTAACGGCGTTGGTCTACAATATTGGGTTATGTACAAAGTGAGTTTTAAATGAAAAATCCTCCCATCATCATTAGTCGCCCGTAAACTTTTAATTTTAGTATTCGAAAGACAATAGAAATTAATTGTCAAAAAGGTAGAACAGCCGTAGCTTAACCCCGCTGTCAGTAATTAACGTGAGTTAAAAATTTTAATCTCGATTTCATATTTAAAAAGTAAATTCTGCTAACGTGCTGTTTCGGACCGACAGAATAAAATATACTTACTATGGTTACATTACGTTCAATTATTTAACCCAGAAAACTCCCAACTTTAAATGAACAACACTTCATTTTATTTATATATTAGTACGATTCATAAAAACAATACACATCGAGTTCAGTTTGGAACAAAAATATAATTGAAACTATAAACATTACTTCCCACGTACGTTAACCAATACGGTAGATTAACTTTGTTATTTTAATTCCACGAATGAACAAAAAAAATATCAATGTTAATATGTAAGTTTATTCCTTTTCACTGTAAAAACCGTACACAGTTACATAATTTGAGCGTTCCATAAACCTTTACATAAGTTGGATTTTACGTAAGTCGACTTTCTAAGTTACTTAGTTTCATAAGATTGCAATATTTATTATTGTAATATGTAGGTATATTATTATTTAAAAGAGATGTGAACACGGAATGGGTGTCGCTTTACTAGGCGAGCGTCATGACCACTACACCAACAAGCTACTCCACATCACCAACAAATTACATTACATAATATGTAAAGTACTTTGTTGGTGATTATACTATTTGAATACAAAGTATTATTTTATGAAAGAAACATCGTGTATTATTAAAGAAATTCGAAAATTATGTAAAGAAATTATGTAAAGAAATATAAAAACAAACCGAAATATCCACTTTTCATATTAAAAATATTAATTTAAGGGATATATTGACTCTCGAGATTTATTATGTAATTGCGAATTTGTCGTTATTTTGAAGTACGCAAATTTGGCGAAATTGATGTCACTTGTAATTCGGGGTGTTACTGTCAATATTTGTGGTCAAAAATTAGTCGAAATGATTCATTTCATAGTTAATATTGAGAATATTAATTAGTAAGTACACTTTTAAAATGTACATACAAATCCCCATAATAAAATAATTGTAATATTGGACCTAAGAACGCTACGCAAAACACTAAATTAATGAAAGCACTTTTTTTATGACGTCAACTGCAAATTTGTTTTCGTCAAAATATTTTTTGGTTAATATTTTTTTTTATTACCGAGAAATTATAAATGCCGCCGACGTACAATAAATATTTTGATGTTGACGAGACGGTCCATCGCCTCATTTCGTGTTTTGATAACAATTTTAGAATCCAATTATAATTAACGTCTGAAATTTCGTGATATAATTATACGCATGATAAATGCGACCAATCAGACAGCGAGTCAACATGTAATGTTTGAATATTATGACATTTTTTTACTTTCCATTAAGTATGTAATTTCTATATATGTTATGAAATGTTTTCAAATAAATCAACATCGTGACCTTTGTCGTATTAGACATCTAAAATAAGAGATCAAGATTAAAGTTATCAGAATCAGAAATGAATATGTGCATGTATTCTACTCGCAGATTTAGTTCGTACCGCTTGATAAATTAATTTTTCTGACAAATAAACATCGCATCTAAAGTTATAAAAAAAGAATTATATTAATGTGCCTTATAATTCGAATCTATTTTCCATTACATCATCCTAATCTAATTTCACCAAACTCTTGGAATCCAAATCGACCAATCCTTAGAATAATAATTTCTAGCAAATTACTGTGATGTAAAACCCACAAATTTTCCCACATTAACACAACTCAGGTTTATGAAAGGGTCGAAAAGCAATTAGCGATTCACAAATCGTACGCCTATCCAGGTTTTTCCTGCCTTACCACCTCGGGGTAGGTAGTTCTAGGTATAATTATGGGGATAATAATAAAGAAGCGGATGAAATCATAGTGAATACGTCAGGGATTAGGCAGATAAGAAAGGTCACCCACCTTCTATGGGGGAGTTCCCCGCGACAAGGGATGGCTTAGCCTGAAAAGCAGGTGTGGGCTTTCACGGATTTGGAATACCCACTTACAACGCGAGGATTCCTATTTCATCAAATTTTTATGGAGTACGTATTACTTTTACTCCATTGTAGTTACTAAACCCGATACATTTATTTTATTTATTTGTTAAACTAAATTGTTTTCTGATTTTTTAAGTCCATGTATAATCTATTTTGTACCTACATTCTTTACCAATATAATTTTGATTTTTTTGTAAAAATACACTATAATGAAATAATAACTCATAAGTAATCAAATATTTTTGGTGTGGAATGTTTGTTTCAGTCAAGCCCAGTAAAATGAACGTGTAAAGACGTGTTTTATACGCAATATTGTAATTCGTGGTCTTATGACTTGTGACGATTAATTTTTTTTAAAATTATTACTCTGTTGTAAAATGACGGACAATCAACTAACTGAAGAACATTTACGTCATTGCATGCTGTTTCATTTTCCATTGGGTGTTAATGCAACGGTTGCAACAAAGAACATTTGTGATGTGTATGGAGACGTATTGAAAGTAAATAGGTGCCAACGTTGGTTTAGAAAATTTTCCGATGGTGAAATTTTGACTCGTCTGATAGCGATCGAAGTGGGTGCCCGGTAGGGTTTGATAATGACGCTTTAAAAACACCTAGAAGCTTATTTTTCTTAAAAGTCTACCAACAAAAGGTCCTCGATACGATGGAGATTAAATCGATTAAAAATAAAAATAAATGTAGCTAAAAAAAATTTTGTTGCCACTTAAGTAATTGATTACTTATGGGTACCTATACCTCATATAATATGTACCTACTAACATACATCACTCGATATTAGATAAATAAATTTTACATTTTTCGTAATAATGCGTGTTGAATTGTTATCTTATAATACAGTTTAAGAAACTAAAGGTAAAACTCGGTGAAATAAGATTGAAGTATATAGATAGTGAGTGGGTTGATTAAAGTACACATTGTAGTATTGAAAAAATGCCTCTTTAACTATTGACATTTCACCAAAAGTGTAAAGAATATTCTATATTCAAAATTGAGTAAGAATACTTCCCCAAAGTTTTTTCTCCTAGTTACAAGGTATATTTAACCGCATCCGTAACATAAGTAGTATAGAGTAGTTTACTTCTATAAACTTCACACTGGATGAAACATTTTTCTCGAGCCATTATTGTTCGTTGCCTCGTGTTTCCGTAAAACTGAATGTTCCGTCCATCCAGTGAACCTACTTTCGGATCCTTATTCAAAAGTATATTTTTCTTTATCTTCCTACCGCATGTTCAACATACATCTTTAGTATTGTAGTACTGGTTATGACCTCAATCTTTGCCCTTTTTTAAATGAAATGTTTTTATTGAATGATATACTTTTTTAATTGATATATCTTGTGCCGTGTCATAAAAAATTTCGATGGAACCAAAAACTAATTATTTTAGGCAGTTATTTAATGATGTATACGATTCAAATATTCGTAACTGGCTGATCAAAATTCATTTCGAAGGTAATAAATAGTGAAGCTTCCTATAATTTTTCCAAATACTTTATAGATTTATTTTAATCAGTTAACTCACAGTACTTCCGTTCATTGGGCATCTGAACATGTTATATCTATATCATTATCATTAAATTATTCATTTGGGTAACGCTATACTCGTATGTCGACTTTAATTTTTATAGATATTTTTAATGGACGTACTTTTTATCTTTTAAATGATTTTTTTTCACTAACCCACATTTGAAATCAGAAAATAACTTGAACTCAAACGTGATCGACCTTACGATATATTTATTTTCAAATTAATCTATACATGAGATATTCTAATTTTACAGGGTGGGTATAGTATTTTTTCTATTATATATTATTATTTATTTTCTGTAAAGTATTATGTTTGTGGGTTATTTTGTTTTTTTTAGGCATACAGAGAAAGTATGTTATAATATATACGTGATGTAATAACGTATGTAATAATATATATGTAACTATGCAATAATATGCAAATAAAATATATAATGCAAAATTAGTATATTATTAGCAAGTCATAAAGCATCATACATAAGAAAATAAAAGTATCCAGGAACACAGGAGTAAAAATAAAATAAACACAAAAATATGAAAAGCGGGAGTAAAAATATTTTCGTATCAGTATCCAGGAACATGAAAATTATTGTTACAAATACATTTACCTGTAGCACTTCTTTTTCTCCCTGGCTTCATCCCAACTCACTGTCACTGTTGGGGTCAGCTCTCCTCGTCCTAAAGGTGGCATTCCGTTCTTGGCGACCGCGACCAAGCGACCACGGTCGCCGGTCGCGGTGCGACCCTTAGCTTACGGATCTACGCGACCCATACTAAAGTTCAGTGTTTCTGCAGTTGCTAGAATAAACAGTTGTGTTCCAAGTATTATGTCGGACGTATTAATTACGAATAGAAAAGAATTATAAAGCAGTTATTGGAAGACGAAGAAGAAGATGATATTCTTATTATGTTAATGTCAGTACCTTTGGAAAAGAGGATAAAGTTCGACTCAATTCTCACATCGCGAGAAGAAGGGTGCTTTGAAACGCTCATACAACGACATTTAAACTATAAAGAAGGAAAGTTTCGAAGTTATTGTAGGTTAAATCATGAACAGTTTATGCTACAAGAACATTTACTTTCATCTTTTTAAATACTTTCAATTGTTTTATTTTATTTTATTTTATTAAATATCTTATTCAGATCATTTTTTTTCCTTTGTCTATAATATAATTAATTAACACCATTATTAAATTGTAAACATTTAGTTATCACTATTACTTAATTTTAATTGGCAATAAGATTGATTCACAAATGTTATATAAATAATAAATATTCTGGAACATTATACTACTGGAAGAGAACTGAAGGCAGTAAATTACTAGTGTAGCAGGCAGGGCGTCAAAACAATTTAGTGTTTACTTGCTGCCAAGACACTCAGCAGCAATGAAAAAAGCTTAATTTAATTTTGTAAACACTGTAAACATTGTAAACATTTGTAACATTGAATAAACAAACATTGAATAATAAACAAACTTGTCGGGTGCGACGCGCGACAGCATTGCCTCCGATGCGATCGGGTCGCGGTCTTCAAGTCGCTCGCAGGCCACGCCCACCAGTCGCGCGACGCTACCGCATGCATCCGTCAATAGTTCATATTAATTCATACGAAGCGGTGGGTCGCGGTCGCTGGTCGCGGTCGCGCGTCGCTGTCGCTAAGAACGGAATGCCACCATTAGGTTGTAGGCTCTTCTGTCCTGGAAAACGTCACCCAATCCGTCCCTCTGCATCCGACTATCCCTTTGCACTACCCAAGAACTTTTGGTCTACCTTCGAGGAAGACGCATGGAGATCGCCTTGTTAATACTGTGATTGGGTTATCAGCGTCCAAGTGGCCTGTGTGAATAAGTCATGAGCTTCAGATATTATATGTATAAATGTGTTTCTGCCGACCAAAGATTCGATAACTATTAAATCTAATGTGGGTTTACTTTGTTTACATCTACTTTATATATTAAAATTAAATTGGATGAAATTATTATATTTAACTTTGCTGAATTATACTTTAATCTGCAACTGTCGCAGCAAATAATGTATGGTTGGAACCAACAAAAATAATTTGTTTTAAATAAGTTACTGGGGTAATTATTCCTAACTTTAAGTGGTTCCCCGGGCAGAAGATGCCTGATAAGGCTTCACGGCATCTTTGTCGGATGCTTTGCGGCTTAATTAGTCCGTACTCTGTTTCTCGTTTCATATTTCACATTTTTTATATTCCGAACTTAGTTTTCCATTCCAGACATTCCGTTACAAAAACATCCTAATTATAAATGATTACACGGATATAATATGGATATTATTCGGAGATTTTTATACCTTTTCCATACAAATTAGTGAGTGTTTGCTTGTCTCATTAGTTTTACAAAATTCATTTTTTGCAAATCATATTTTCAGATATAAAACCCCGATCACAAACTAGACCACTTAGTTATTGCTGAACTATTACTATTTTTAACAATATTTTTATATGAAAGAATATTCTAAGAACCAGGGGCGTGCAGTGGGAACATCGCAGCATGACTTTTACGTAACAAAATTTACGAAAAAAATCGGAACGCAACATATATTTTTTAATATTTCTATCACAATTATCATAGTATTCAAATTTTCATATATCATAAAAATCTGCAGCATAAATATTTGATTTCTATTTTTTTTCAAAATATACGTTTACAAAAAAGTCATGCTTCAATGTTCCCACTGCACGCGCCTGCTAAGAACACAGTTACTGGATTTGGTCCCCAGAAGAACGATTAATTAATTGAGGATAAATTATAGAAATCTCACATCATCTTTTATACGATGGTTGCATTGTGTATAGTGATCACTTAACAGGCTTACAGGTTGTAAGCCTTGAGCCATCGTACAAGACACTTCCATCCACTTTTCTCATATATATAAATAGCTTCGTCTCTATGATTATTATTCCTTAATTTATTACTATAAATACTTTGTATTAACCACTTGGAGTGGGTTTACGTATATGGTTTATGGTTTACCTAACTTTATGTATTGCGGCTTCAATACCACTGTATCTTCGTCAGGACGGACGCATATTAACTATCCATTATTTATTTTTAAACAATAAAAGTTTGTTTTTAAATTAATTAAGATTAATAATTAATGTCCAACCACAAAGTTAACGCCTTAAACATCAAAAATATATTACTATTTTATTTACCCACTGTGATTGTGCAGATATAATTATTGCAAATATATTCATCGCTGTTAATTATTCATTTGTTTTAAATTCAGTATTTAAATATACGAAATTAAAAGACAGAAAGGCAGAAGAAATGACAGAATGAAAATGATGTAAACAATATTTGTATTCATACAGTTTTATTTTTGTAGTCCTCAGCCAGCAAACTCATGCAGGTATGAGAGAACATCAAATATTATACTTACTTTATTTTTAGCGAAATTTAAAATAAATTAAATTTTAATAAATATTATTATTAAGTTCTACGGGTTAAGTATTTTTAGGTGTTACAGCTGTATATACCTAATTACTCTAAAGGGGAAGGAGTAACTTAAAATTTTATAAATAAGTCGTTTGTACGTGGTTTATCCACTGTTTGATAATGGCCTCACAAGCCGAAACAGCTGTAACACCTACAAATAGTTAACCCGCAGAACTTAATAATAATATTTATTAAAATTTAATTTATTTTAAATTTCGCTAAAAATAAATATGGAGTTCTACAAATTAAACACAAAAACCATAAATAAATACTTACTTTATAATTATAAAACATAAAAACTGTAAATAATAATAAAATGCAAGTATTAGTAAATCAACGAAATGGTCTCATCCTCGGTTTCGAACAAAATTATTCCTCGACCCTTCCAGGATATAAATTCTTTCAAAGTTGTCTCTCAAAACGAAGCCAGGAATCCAGAATCACGGCGGGTCGAAATCCCTCTAATTCCCCGTTCATTCGGACGGACGCCCTTTCCGAATTGTAAAATAGAACAATCGCTTCTGGAATAGGAATATTTAAAGTTCGCGACGTGTTTTCATTGGCCACCTGAGCGGTGGTGGCGGGCTTCAGGTGCCCGCCCGGCCCCGGCGGCCGGCGGCCGAAGCGTGCCCGTGAATAAATTACGTTTTATGGTTATTGCTGCGAAATCTGGAGTTCTCCAGATAAAATAAATCCGTGGCAGATGTGCCTTGCAAGCTCGCCTTGCATGTGACGTATAGTGCTGGCCTCTCGGGACGCGAGGTATAAATACTACGCGCGAAGTCCCTCGACGTCCAAAATTCTAGAGTTATTCCCGCATTAAACTATATTTCATGACCCGAGAGCCAAAAAACGGACTTCGATTTTATTAACATTATGGACAGCGATCCTGAAGAACCGCGAGTCGATTGTATGAAAAATCTCCGAAATATGTATTTTCTGAGGGAGAAAAAAATATTCATTATTCGGCTGTGTGAAAGAAATCTTTCTCTAAAACTCGTATACAGTGTTCAGCGTACTAAGTCATTCGTTGTCTTATTTTACTCAAGTTGATCGATCCTTCTAGCCCTATCACTAATTTCCTATACCCTGATTAAATCGGAATTCAAGGGAGCCAAAAACAACTTTTCGAATTATGCGGAACCTTGTTAATTCGAAATTCAAGGTACAAAAAAAATCGCGAAATTCGCCAAAAAATCGTAAAGCTCATGAAAAAAGCCATTAATTTTGCGAAAAAAGTCAGTATTATGGCATATTTCGAAAAATCATTTCTAAAACGCAATTCGTATTATGCTACATATTTGATATTCTTGCTTGTGAAAAAATCTAAACATAAAAATAAATGTAGGTATGTAAAATCTAAAATGTATTGGTATACGGCTAAAAATTATTTCGAATTACGAATTACTGGGGTTTTAGAATTATCGGGGATAATCTACAATAAAATTAATATTTTGTGAATTGTGGGGAATTTCTAAATATCAGGTTTCGAATTAACTGTTTCACTAAAGAGACGGGGCGGTCGGGTTCAGTATCTCTGCAAAAGTAGGCAGAAATGATAGAACGCCACATTGTTGCATTGTGATATATTAACATATCGACTATTTCAGATCCGCATTCGATTCTAATTAATTAATTTTTCACTCTACCGTTTATAGAATTTCCACGGCCTGACCGACCAACCGCGTGTCCACAGTCCGCAACAGTTTTGTTCTTCTATTGCCAATGCCAATCGTCACCTACGAACATGCCGAAGATGCTTCACTGCGATACCTCGCGGTCGCGGTTTAGCTCGCTACCTCGATGTCACCTCCATGTAAAACAAACGCACGCTAGTAGATACGCACGCACGTGCCGAATCATACCTCACTGCGATACATCGCGGCCTACATGGAGGATTACCTCGATGCTTATGTGAAAACAAAATATTTTGTTTTTACATCACGGTCGATCGAGAGCAGCGATGTGATCTGGCTCGTGATTAGTCAAATTCGCCTCGGCCTTCTTTATTTGAAAAATAGTATAAAATCAATGGAGCTGATTGGAAGAGGCGTCATTATCATTTTTAATACCGTTTTGTTCATGTCACGATCGCTGTAGGTATCTTTTAAACTGTAAAATAAACATAACCTTTTTATTGTTTTTATTTGGTGATTCTACTAGGAATTTTAATGAAAAATAAAAAGAAGTCAATAAAATGTTTAGGTTCTTATTGTAATGTTTACATATGAATTACATTTCTCTAGTTTTAACTTAACGGATTAGCTGCAAAATAATCAGCAAAGGTGTTAGGAATCGTTTTTGCGTTTTAGCGAGTGTCGACATCGAGGTAGCGAGCTGAAACCGCCACCGCGAGGTATCGCAGTGAGGCATCTTCGGCATTTTCGTACCCTTAGTGTTGGAAGACTCGAACTGCTATATGCACCGCTAGTCTTTATACATCAACATAATGCTTATTCATTGAAATCATCTCCGCAAGAAGAGGGTTGAGTTTAAGTTTTGTATTCTCGAGCCTGATTTTGTAATATTTGTAATCTCACTTGTTGCGGAATATACAGAAAGCCGCCGCCCGGTCGTGTGGGTGGGATGAAAAGGTAGCAGCTTTGCATTATGTATTAATGTAGTTTCACATATGCATTGAATCCAGCCCTTCAGTATTACATTTTCTCACTCCCTCCGAACCCATCGGAAAACTGTCGCAAGGCCGTTCTACCCTTGTTGGTGCGGACATATTTTATTCACCGAAAGCAGATTTACAGGGCCATAAGGATCGGTAAATACAAAAGAACTACACAAACAAAGTCGGGATCACCCTCCAGGGAATCTTTCCTCTGTCGAAGACGCGAGTTAAGTGAAAACATTATTTTACAAAGGATTTTATAAATTACGTTAAGGGGAATAAAAATTAAACAATTGTTCCCTATCTAATTTCGCTCAACACATAGGTAGACAGCGAATTTCAAATATTTTAGCTAAAACTAACTAACTAACCATCACGTCGTTTTCCGAAGGGGTAGGCAGAGAGGATTGAACGCCACATTTTTCTATCTTGGCACACCACTTTTGCTTTTCGGCTACATTTATACATCTTCTCGTGCAAGGACTACGGTTGTTGAGTGTTTGATCATGCCAGGTCTTTCGCGGATGCACTCTATTCCTGTTGCCTTCAACACTCGCCCCATATATATTCTTAACCATCCTTTCCTCGCTCATATGTTCTACATGACTTTCTTTATGCTGTCTACCGCACCACAGCCAGCATTACATTCACTTCTAAATCGTTCATTCCTCACTCTATCGACCAAAGATTTTCCATACAAGCGCCTCAGTCATCGCATTTCAACCGCGTTCAGTCTACTTTCATTCCTTTTTTGCCAATTTCAGGATTTACTTTCATACATCAGAATTGGCACTAGAACGCCACTATGTACCGCTATTCTCGCTTCTTTTGAGAGGTTCTTATTGGCCATAATGGCATTCAGAGCACCATTTACTTTGTTACTCGTAGTCACTCTCCTTTGGATATCGTTCTCTATAAAATATTTTAGCGCATGACCTCAAATTTCCTGACTTGACATTTAACTTTTTTTACTTGTCTACTTAACATACTATTCTATTCCTTACTTACTTACTTACTTACCATCACGCCGTTTCCCCGAGGGGGTAGGCAGAGAGGATAGAGCGCCATACTCTTCTGTCCTGACATACAACTTTCGCTTCGTCTACATTCATACATCTTCGCATGCAAGCTCGACGGTTGTTCAGACTTCTAACAGGACCATCTTCCAGTATCTGGTTAATCTGGTCATGCCACGTCTTCCGTGGTCGCCCTCTTTTTCTGGCGCCGTCAACACTTGCATCATATATCTTTCTTACCATTCTTTCCTCATTCATTCGCTCAACATGCCCAAACCACCTGAGCGACCCTATTTTTATTCTCTGTATTATGCTACGATCAGCTTTACATTCATTCCTAATATCTTCATTCTTTACTCTATCATACATGGATTTACCGCACATACGTCTAAGGGACCTCATCTCCACTGCATTCAATCTACTTTCGTTCCTCTTCTGCCAGCTCCAGGCTTCACTTCCATACATTAGTGTCGGTACCAGAACTCCATTATGTACCGCCAGTTTTGCCTCGGTGGACATATTTCTATTAGAAATTATTGCATTCAAAGCACCGTTCACCCTATTCCCGGCAATCACTCTCCTCTCTATATCTTTCTCAACATTCCCTCTTCTATCGAACATACTTCCCAAGTACACAAACTCATCTACTTGTTCCAAACATTCATTGCCTACTAGTATTTCACACGTTGTCTTACTTTCCTCCTTCTCGAATACCATTACTTTTGACTTCTTTACATTCATAATAAGGTCACTTTCCTTGCATACATCATACATCCTGCTAACTAGACTTTGTAGGTCTTGTTCGCTATTTGCCATTAATACCGCATCATCCGCGTACAGTAAACAGCATACAATCAAATCATTCATTTTCGCTCCTATATTCATACATTCCAGTTCTTTCACACAATTATCCATATACAAGTTGAACAGCCATGGAGACATTACACAACCCTGTTTGACACCTTTTGTTATATCAAACCACGGTGTGAAAGATCCATTGATTCTTACACACGCAGTACTCCCCTCGTAAAAGGATGCAACTGCGTCTATAAGTTTACTGTTCACTTTGTAATCAGAGAGTACCTTCCATAACCTTCCTCTAATAACCCTATCATAAGCCTTTTGCAGATCTACAAATGCACAGAAAAGTTTTTGGTTTTTCGCTAAAAACTTTTCCGTCAACACTCGTAGAGAGAATATCTGATCCATGCATCCTCTTCCACCCACAAAGGCTCCTTGCACGTCCCATACCTTTTCTTTCGTCATCGACCTTACTCTTTCTATCAAAATTCTTCCATAAAGTTTGCCGACCGAGCTTAAAAGGCTGATTGCCCTGTAGTTCCCGCATTCCAATCTCGACCCTTTACCTTTGTAGAGAGGCATGATAACTGCTCTCCTCCAATCCAAAGGGGTGTGGCTCTCCTTCAAACATTTATTAAATAGAGTATGAAGCCACGAAATCACTGATGGGCCACCAGCCTTGATATATTCGGCAGCAACGTTATCATACCCCACAGCCTTACCATTCTTCATATGCTTTATTGCACACTTTATTTCTTCCACACTTATTTCGCTGACTTCATTCTCGTCATTCATACTTCTCTCCGTGAGAATATCGACGGATTCCTCTATTACAGCCTCCTCGCTCTCATACGTTTCCTGGAAATAGTTCATCCATCTATCTTTTATTCTATCTTCATCCATTAACATTTCTCCATTCGCTGACTTAATAGCTTTCATACTATTGCTTTCCGTCCCACATCGAGATTTTTTCACCTCCTTCCAGAAAAATTTGATGTTTTCCCCAAAATTCTTAGACATTTTCAAACCTTCCTCTCTTTTCAGCCGCTCTTTCCTTTCTTTCACACCTGCTTTCACTCTTTTTTTACACGCATTGTATACATCTTTTGCCCCCGCGTATTCATCTCCACTCACTGTCAGAAGATGGAGCCACGCTTTTCTTTTTTCTTTCACTAATTCCTTTATGTCATCATCCCACCATGCATCCCCTTTCTTCCTTCCCTGCTTAGCTGTTCCACAGACTTCCTTCGCTGACTCGCAAAGGGTATTTTTTAAGTAATCCCATGCATCATCTATCCTAAGATCACTCACCCTCCTTACACTCAGCCTTTCAACAATTTTCCTTTCAAACTTCTCCCTTAAATCGTCCTTTTGTAGATTCTCTTTTTTGATTCTAGACGGAGCCGGTACAGTTCTTTTCCTGGACCGCCAGCCTTGAAACAAGTTTATTCTTGAGACTACAAGAAAATGGTCAGTTTCCATCTCGGCACCCCGAAATACCCGAGTATCAACCGTAGCGGCTCTTAGTCTAGAATCAACCACAACAAAATCAATTATCGATCTTTCATTCCCTCTCTCCCATGTGTATTGATGGATTCTTTTGTGATCAAAAAAGGTATTTGAAACAAAAAGATTCCATTCCAAGCATACCTCAAGCAAACTTTTACCATTCTCATTCATCCTCTTGTCACCATACACACCAAGGGCAGTCTCGAAGCCATCTCTTCGTGTTCCCACCCAGCCATTCAGATCACCTGCGAAGATAATTCTTTCATTGCTTCGTTTCACGTTCATTACATCCCTAACATTCGTCCAAAATTCATTTTTCACTTCGTCCTTTTCAGAATTAACCGGGGCATAGCCTATAACTAGAAACACCCCCGTGACTCCAATTTTGAACCGGATCCACATTAGTCTGGCACTGACAAATTCATATTCTCTCATACATTCCACCATCCTTCTCGAGAGCAGCGCTGCAACACCCTGGCACGCTCGGTCCGCCTCCGGCACTCCGGACCAAAGCACCATCATGTCGTTGTGCTCTAACTCTCCACAGCCTTTCTTCATACTTTCGCTTATACATAAAATGTCTAGGTTTTTGTCATTCATACTATCACACAGTTCATTCATAATCAAAAACAAAACAATCAAATATCCATTATTTACATCCAACAAAATAATCAAATATCCATTATTTACATCGTGTCCTACGATATTCTGGTTCGACATCTGTATCTTTCTGACCTTTCTCTCTCACCCTTTCAAAACATCTTCTCTAATGCTTTCAATAATTCCAAAGTAAGATTTACATACCGACTTATAGTGCTAAGCCGGTAGGCTCAAAACAGAGTGCCTAGAACGGACCTAATGGCATTTTTAGTAGTTTCACAACACAAATTATCTATTTACCAATCCATACGTATAGCGTGCTGAGATGGCAGATGATTTATATTAATTTTAAAATATGTTTTATTTTAAGATGGATATACACTAACGTCCCGTATTATTGAATAAAATTTAATTAGTTTATGTGGTTTATACACAGTTTAATATTTTTTTAAATTAATAGTATAGTAGTAAAGAAATAGTTTCCTTCCCAATCTCCGCCGATAATGATTGAATACCCTGACACCCGAGATACACTGGGCCAAAGCTAACTATAACACAGTGGACAAATTGTACTTGCAGCTTTCCTGGTACGTCGAGTGCCGATTCAATCCGCAATTCTCCTGGCTTCGTCGAATCCGGAAGAGTTGGTCTGTCTCTCCCGGAAAGCTAATTTGAACTGATTCTTCGTCGGATTTGTATGTCACACGAAGAAGGATTTCGGTTCTCACAGAAAAGGATACCGACACGCTTTCCAACTGTCACTGGCCGGATTGTCAAAAGTTTGAATCCTGGCTAGCGGTTGGCGCAGAACATATCGGGCGCCAGACCCGACCAATCAAAATCATTGCGCGGCCCGCGCGCGACGGTCACGAAACAGTCCTATTGCAATTTAACGTTATAAAAAGTAACCCATAAAAACCAAGTTTTTATTATACTACCTTTCTCATTTACTAGTTGAAACGTTTTTTTTCGCTTAACCTACGCGTTGGGCTTCGGTCGGGCTACGCTACGAAAGGGAGTAATTAAAAATTTCCAAAAATCCAAAATTATACTATAATGAGGTTTCGCGTCTACCAGACGCGTTGAAATATTTTCATACAACTTAATAAGTTTGAAATTTGAAAAACCCAAAAATTTATTAATTTTTTTTAACGAAAATTTGATAGATCTTCTTGATCTTGGCTACGAGTCTGCTTGCAAAGTTTCAGCTCGATTGGATCACAGGAAAGGGGTTTAAAATGGATCCAAAGTTTTTTGTCAGACAAGAAGACAAGAAGAAGAAGACAAGCCGTGAAAGGGAGTAAATATCAAAGACATTTTTATAATCGAAACAAAAATTTCTCACTTAAATGAAATAAACGTTGGGGACCGCCGGTTGAATTCCGCTGACTTTTAACCCGATTTTGTATCCCGGACGGATCTCGTCTTGCGGATTTTTTCATTAATTCTCGAGTAATTCATTCTTCCGTTCTATTTATTCCGCCAAATGGAGTAAAAGTAATAACTTTTCCTTCAAAGGAGACGGAAAACTGTAGCGCGAGATGAAAAACGCTTTAAAGATGTATTTTTACAGCCGCCGGCACATTTGCTTTTGCGAACGAAAGATAGTAATTATGTATAAACGGAAGATAAATTAACTTTTCACTCTGTAAATATTTAGTTATCTTCTTGTTCTTGTTATCAACCTTTAATGCTAAAGGTAAACCTCCAGTGTAGATTTAATACGATGCCCGGATAATGTTTTCTTTTGCTTTACAGATCGATCCGTTCTTAAGCCTTATTTTTACTGGATAATGGAACAAAAATGTTCTTTTAACTTAATACACGTGGGTGGGATTTTCTAAACTTTACAACGCTGATAAGATAAGGGATTTTTCTTTAACCTTCTCTTTACTTAATATTTACAAGTTGCATAGGCGTACACGTATTATACTAGCTGTAAGTTTATTATACTAGCTGTAAGCTTATTCATTGAATAAATTATTATTTCCTTTTGTCATCATAATTTACACTGTGCGAAATAAAATCATTAATTAAAATCAATTATAGAAGTTTCACAGAGATCAAGCTATTTATATGGGAAATGTGAATGGAAGTCTTTAAAGGGTGGCCGTAGGGCTTGTGATCTATGTGGCTTTAATGATCACTTTGCACGATGCAACGTTCACCATTTCCACCGTAAGAACATCCACACAATTTTTTAAATATGTGCATATATGTTCTATTATCTGAATTATTTCGAACAGTTGAAGGGATTATGCTAGAGACATCTATAGTCTTTTCCATAGTATACGTAGGTTTCTCCGCTGGTAATGATGTATAAAGACTTCCTAAAAAAAAGGCATAAATATCTTCATCTCTGTAAAATGTTGTAATTCGAATTACTTAATGATTATTCCTCTGTGGATAAAAAACAATACAGTAACTGTGTTCCCAGAACATACATATAAAAATATTGTTCAAGATGAAATCCCTAAAAATAAGCGCATTTTTAGCTTGCATGAAATAGTGAAATAGTAATTTTATTTTTCTTGCTACGGAAAATATTCGTTCTGCCCAGGAATGCTAGTGGGTAAAAATAGGCAGAATTTCGATAAATATTACATTAATTTAACCACTTGTGTACCAAACAAATTATATTTCAAATTACATCAAATAAATGAACTTATTATCCTTTAAAACCATCGAACAATTGAAGTATTTTGATGCCGTGATGCATGACGCCAGTGCTATTTGTAATTTTATTCAAAATCTTGCTTGAAATATTTGTTTTAAATGTGCAAAAAATGATTAAGGGTTGAACAAATAGGAAAAACATCCCCTCCCCCGCGAGCTGGTGCCAGACGATTTTTGTCGGTTGACGCCACCAAGCGGAATATTATTAAGTGCCTGAAAACTGGTGTATGTTTTTTAAATATGAATCTTCGCGAGTCTCTCGACCCGCCTCTGTTTAGGGTCTAGTCCACAGGAAGCGAGGGTGTAGCAAAACCGAGTCCCGTACAAGTTTTAAGGGAATATTTTAGGGTAGAAAAATATTGAGAGTGTGATGCAATTTACATTGGACAAAGTGAGAGAAAAATAAAAGAACGACTAGAAGAGCATAAAAGAGCCGCAAAAAACTTTACTTTTAAGGACATATGTTTGATTCGAAATTGTTATATGGGTGCAGTAAAGGAATAATAATGGACATCTTGGAGATCTTAGAAATTATTAATAATAAAATAAATAATAAAAATATAATTGACATTCAGATACCACCCATAACCTCTCCGCTCCTATCCATTCTAACCCCGCCCCTCACCATTACACCCACCCTATCCCTATACATACTGTCTTGAATAATTTTTAATTTAGTTGTAAACGTGTTATTATTGACAATGGGCGAAATCTCGAAAACGTTCTAACAATTCAAAATAAATGTATAGTGGAATAAAACAGTGTTGTGTTTACCCTTATTTTTTAAAATAGAAAAATATTCACTAAGGTTTTGCTCATGATCGGCAATCCAACATTGCATTTGTTTGCCGATCACCGAATAAAGAAATTCGTCCACGTTACACCCATTTTCGAATTCAATTCGAGAGTTAATAATATAAAGTATACCTACTTGAAAATTTCAAACAAAACACGAAGTTTTTTCAAAATCTGAGAAAAAAATTAACGTCACCCCACAACTGTGTCCCAATAAACAGGCTGATAGGCCAACTCGCGACTGAACAGAATATCCAAAGTAATAATTATATTATTATTGTATTATCAGGAGTTCCAAGTTCCACGGACAAATCCCTCCCTTTCCAACAAAGCTGGTAGTAGCTAGAACAGAATACCTGAACTCCTATTGAGGTACATTACAAGCCTTGTACATAGCAAGCAAGGCCACAAAATAAGTGTAACTCACGTCTGAAGAAAAGATTATGTTATCAGTGGGTAATTTACAATTTAAAATACAAATGAAATATAAAATTACCACACAGCGTGTGGATTCCGGGGTCAAGGCTAAGTATATCACGTGACACGCAGCAGTCATGGGCGTAAGCGAGAATTGCGAATTATATTGCATTAATAAATACATACAATCCGATAATTTAATATAATTTTAGAGACTGATAAGTTGATTACCAAAGGAAAGGTTGTTTTACATTTCAAAATGTGTAAGACTGCTTCTAAATTGAAAATATTAATTAACAATCAAGGTTTTCATTTAACGTAATTCCACCTATATACATTTTATTGAGAAATACATACAAAGTAAGAAGCCGGATAGTCGGCGCTCTTTGCCGAATAGTCGCCGACTACGAAAGTGGCCGGATAGTCGGCTTTACCGACTAGTCGGAACATCCCTAATTTTTACGGTATGTAGAGATGAAGTTAGTCTACGAAAAAAAATTAAGAATCGGACAAAAATGTTTTTTTTCCAAAGATAATAGAAAATTAGCTTTATTTTGGACTGATCAATAGGACAGATCGGAAGGAAATCAAAAATCATTATAATAAATAGACTAAATATACTAAAATAGAATTAAAAATAATAATAAGATTGCGTACCAAAAATTATAATCTTGAAATATGGAATTTTGTAGCTTTGGAATTTAAAAAAAAAGACGTCAATTTTCACGAAACTCATAAAAGTGCTAATATCTCGAAAACTGACGATTTTTTATTACGGTCATATTTTGATATTCTGGCCAGTTATGAGTTGGCCTATCACCCTCCAAAGAATGACAAGGGGTTATGTATTTTGCGAAGACGAATCAATATAATTTTGATGGTGTTTTTATATTTTACTTTATTTTATAATTTTACACCTAAATACAACTACGTTAGCGTATTCTTGGAAATGCTGTAGGTTATTTACATTTTTATTAAGATAGCAGAATTTTTTTTGTGATATAAAATTTTCGTATATCCCTCATCACTATTTTAATCACATAATATTTTTATTCACTTTATAAAACATCGCTGGCTTTATATAATTTATTAATCAATGTACGAGTATTGTGTCGTTTCCTTTCAAATAATTCATTATTTTACGATTTCTTAATTTTTATAGTAGTGCCGAATTAACACTATGTAGTCGAATAAACATATTAAGTATGCTATTTTTTTACCTTTTATGTGCAATTAAAAAAATTAATCTCTATTGAGTTGAATCCATTGAGGGCGAAGGTAAATATTTCTTTCATTCTTAAACTAACTACTGCTTGACTTACCAAAACTACGTTTAAATGATTATTTTTTGTGACGTATCAATATGTTTAAAAATATGGCATGGTAATATAATGTAGACCAGCTGATCCAATCCAATAAACACATAATATGCCTCGTATAACGTCGTATATGTTACTTTTGAAATAAATATTATAATAAGTGATAAAATATGGAGGGCATTGTAACTGGGACGAATAATTGGGGCTAAAATTGATGTTAAAAAATAATAAAATTAACATCAAAAGTGTTGGTACCATTTTGTTCTTTAAGATGGAAAATCTTCACATACATTTCAAGTGTTTTTTGTTGTTTTTTAATATTGAAATAAATGCGCATAATCATCACATACAGGTATATTTTACATGTTAACCGTTTTTTTATGTTAAATGATTTCCACTGTATAATTAATTTTCCTCTGCCTAAGTATTCGTGTGTGATATTTTGAAGACACGCTTTATTAAATTTCAATTTATATTGTATACCCCAGTTTTATCACAGCTTTTATTATAAAAATACTTCATACTGTGGAGTAAATAAACACCTCTAAAATACGGGGTGGGTGAGAAATAGGTTAATATTGTGTTTTAATTCGAAATGTTTAGAATCATTAAATTTGGTATTAATTACAAATATTCTTTAAGCGAATATCAACAATGTACAAAGGATCGATAGTTCAAGATAGATATGCAGGCTATCAGAACTAATCACTTAACACGGAATCGCTATTTACAGTCAATGATTTGGTTTTGTATGATCTCATACCAAAGCCAAACTGGAGTACCTATTCATGGTATTACATGGTCAGTCTGTGATGAATTTAACCTGCCAACCTATTACAAGAAATAAGAAATAAAATAATAATTATATCGAATATCTCCAAAAGAACTATTTAAGATTAATTTTTTTACTTGTGTTGTGAGAGTCACGACTGCGCCACTGACGACAGGACGTCGATTCAAAAAAATAATAATATTATTCGTATTGGAGAAAAGTTTCACTACACCCATGTAGACGCGTAAATAGGTGTTGGCTCGTGATAGGCCTGATTTGTCACATGATAGAAATTAACCAATGAGATCTTTGGTGGAGGGGGAAGCTTCTAGAAGGAATTTCCGATGAAAAAAAGTTTATAAGTAGGTGTTGGAGCGTTAACTCGAGAGTTTTTGAAGGGACCGTTAGGCCACGCTCGTTTTGTTTGTTTCGCGCGTTTTTTTCGGTATCTGAGATATAATTTCCAAAGCAATTGGTTTCGGTATTTAACAATCAGTTACGAAAGCATCCAAATTCTTCGCTGTTATAGTGTCAAAATGTCAGTATTAAAATATAGGATTATTACAAATGCCTGCGTTTTGACGCATTTTCGAAAGACAAACAAAATTTTATCTGTTATGACGCCATCATACAAGCGTCAATATAGAGCGAAATAATTAACGTCTGGTTTATAGTCGAAATTTAGGGATGCGTTACTTAGTCTTGTGCTTCGATTGTTTTAAAATCATTTTTGAATTTAAATCGGGATCTCATTATTGGAATAAAAACAGTTAGGATTCTTTTAAATGTATTTATAACCATCGAGAGAATGAAGAAGAGATATGTGCCAAATGGGAAGCTGGAGGAACAAGATTCACACTTATGCAGAGTCTGGAGGAAGGGCCTTCTGAGCTACGGATTCAAGCCACTACAAGATTTCAGGATGAGTACCTTTTTAGTCTATATAATAGTATTGTTAAACTGTTTCTAATTGTTCTAAAATTTTTCTAAAGCAAATTTATCTACAGTTAATATCGAAGTAGGCAGTATATTCTTAGGAAAAGATACATATTTAATTTCATTAAGCATAATTCAAATCATTTGAAAGAGGATTTAAAATGTAGTCGAATTTGGTTGTTTTGAGATTGCGTCGTTCGACCCCTGGGAGACGTTCAATCATGAGGACAAAAATCCATAATTACGTGCATATTCTCTATATATAAAGAACTGTTCTAACTAGAGAATTTCAAAAAGTACAGATGGGTCATTCCTCAATGGGGCGAAATTACACCTGTACTTGATTGAAGGAAGTAACTTCTAGGTGAGAGCGCTGTAGTTGCGAAATAGTTAATTCCGACTTGTATGAATATGAGAAGAGACAGTGTTTGACTGAAAAGCGGTAACCAATTCATTTTTAGATTCATTATAAATAATGCAGTTAGGATTGAAATAACAAGACTCGTCTTGCGATGGCATCGTTCAGTTTTGGTGGTAGCAAGCATGGAGTATAAAGACCATGATATACGTCCGACAATGGGTTTATAAGTAAGGCTTTATATACCTAAAAAGGAAACTGCCCGAAATAACTCATTAGGTATGACGTTTGGTCCGAAGTCTGTGTTGTTGACCCCCGGAATTAGTTCGGCGTGATTTCTGATGGATCAGTTATACTAGAACAACCAAGAGTTATCCAATATATTTTAGATTCATTATAAATAATGCAGTTAGGATTGAAATAACAAGACTCGTCTTGCGATGGCATCGTTCAGTTTTGGTGGTAGCAAGCATGGAGTATAAAGACCATGATATACGTCCGACAATGGGTTTATAAGTAAGGCTTTATATACCTGAAAAGGAGACTGCCCGAAATAACTCATTAGGTATGACGTTTGGTCCGAAGTCTGTGTTGTTGACCCCCCGGAATTAGTTCGGCGTGATTTCTGATGGATCAGTTATACTAGAACAACCAAGAGTTATCCAATATATTTTAGATTCATTATAAATAATGCAGTTAGGATTGAAATAATATGACTATGGAGTGGAAAAAGACAAGAACCAATCTATTTTAATCCCATTAGACGTAATTCAAATCATTTGAACGCAAGAGAGGGAGCGAATGAAGTGGGTTGATTGTTTTGGGTTTGCCCCGCTTTTTGCCAAGGAGACTTTCA
>JADDOH010015511.1:0-13708 GCA_016648135.1 Agrypnia vestita
TCTTTTCCGAATAACTGTTGAACACCTGGCTCATATGATGTATCTTATTATTAACAATATTAGAAAATACTCGTAGCTTCAGCCTAGATTTAAATTTTGGAAATAGCCGGAAATAACTGTGAATTATATCAGGTGAATAAGCACTTTGATCTAATTGGGTAGGCGCTTTTTTTGCCAGAAAGTCCCTCACAGTGAGTGCACTCTAACTGCTCTAAATTTCGACCGCCCATTTTTACGCAAATGTGCACTTGCAGATATTTGTTACCTTTCCACTGGCAAACTAACAACTGGCTCTATAAGCTTGAAATTTACGCACGTATTAGTTCAAATATGTCCGAAAACGAATAAGTAACCTCGATACAATTACGGCACGGACCACACCCCAGATGCCCATGTAAATGATATATGTACTTTATATACGAGAACGCCAGAATGTAACGATAAGAGACAAAAGAGATTGGGGGCCTTCGAAACGTGGTAGACGTCAGTGCTAAAATTACTTTATTAGTGTGCCCTAATGTACCCTGATGTAGAACAATATTTAGGTCGTATTCTCTGGCATAACACATCAAAACCACGGTTATAGAAAGAAACATAAAATAAAGACTTATAACAATTACTTATAATAATTACAATTACAATAATAAGAATCGAATCATTGATATCAACAGTGGTCAATCTTTCAAATTAATATATTTATTTGTATATTCTTCATATTGAATTGACTTACTTTAAAAAGCGATTTCGTAGGATTTGAATTATGTAACGGAGCTCCCTATAGATATAAGCGATATATATGTGGCATTTCATACAATAATACATAAACCACCAATCTAGGCCACACACACACACACACACAGACGTGGCAAGAATGCCGCGTAAGCAAATCGAGGCACATCGGGGTTTACACGGGCCGTCTATACAGGTCACTGCACCGTCAGCAATCCACGCATACAGCAGGACTTCAATATTGTTATTTGTTCGCAAAACATATAAAAAGCAGCTAATACCCTATACGGGCATGTCAGTCTCTCAGCATCCCCGGCGTAAGCCGGAGGCTCTAGTCTATTGAGTATCTATCCTTTTCTTCGTAATCGTACTTGTGTATAACTTGTAATTGTTTTATCGAGCGAATAAAATTATCAGTCATTTTACGACTTTGGTGGCCCTAAAAAGCAGCTTCTCCAAATACATCATACATCATCCTCAACCAAAACCCCCAAATATACATATGCATACTATATTGAGTTTCATATATAACATAAGTAAGCAGAAATAATTCACTATATTTTATAACCATAATTTAATAATACCTTAGAATAATAAGGATTAATATAAGTAAATTTATATACAGAGTCTATCAAACTTATTTGATTATAATAAAGTATGCGTACAATTTTCCCTGCTTAAATACGTGTTAAGTTTTTTTTCAAATTAATAAACTCCGATTATATTATCAGACACGTGTAAGATTATTCCCAAAGCAGCGCAGCTTCCAAAGGTTCTTTGTTATAAAAGCCTAACTTTGTTCCCGAGAAGTTCTTTCATGTTTCCTTTGAACATTTGTGAGCAAAAATAATGAAAGTATATTAAAGTAATATTATGTAGTTAATACCGAAAATAATTTACTTCAGTTGAATAGAACACTAATCATGTTACATACGTAGTATTATTTTAATTAACTTTTGACTTGCTTGTGGGACAAATCAATTATTTTCTTTTCAAAAATAATTATTTTTATTAGTAGCCTAATCTCGTATTAATCAAGAGGATTAAATGAGATGAAGGTACGAAGGAAATATGTGACGTGGGGCTGAAAAATACGTTTTTATAAAGATGAAAATAAATGAACTAGTCTAGAGAACATGTCATGGGAATGCAATAATTATATAGCCTACATGAGAAAAATCCATATTAAGTGTTACTAAAAAATACACAAAAAGAGGCTGAAAAAAATTAAAATGAAGGTTTTACGTGCCGCAGAATCCAATTTGGGCACGTGATAAAATAAAAATAAAATATGATGTTGAATCGAGACATGATATATTCCTGAGATTTTTTAAGTACACGTTCTTCCACTATTAGACAAAGTTCCCTCTGAACTGGGTATGTTCTCATTGTTTACTTCGTCAATATGCCGTGATGATATTTAACAGATGTCTTTACATTTCGCACAACTCGCCTTTTATATTATTATTATTTCTAAAAAATATTTTCACTCTATATTGTTTTCATTTAATTAATATTAATTGTTTTACATATTCATCTATAATTTATTATGAATCACCTATTATATAAAATTACTATTTTTAAATTTAATTTCAATGATATAAAAGTTTTGAAGGCAGATATATCAAATATTGAATGATGGCTGTATTGGAGATCAACAACCAAAAGAAGAGTTTGGCACTCTATCCTCTGCCCACCCTTATGGCAAAAATTGTAATCCTTATATTTATCATCTTTGTCTTTAAAAATAGATGAATAGTGAAATTCACATTTTTTTAGTGATTGGATAAATTTGATATATTTTAAAATGAAAAGAGACCATTTGAAACAAGATAAAAGATATTTGTTGTCCAATATTGTGAATTAGTACCACTCAAGAGGATCGCGATATTACACCCTTGCAAGAAACACTTCAAGAAATGCACAAGCAGATTAAATTTGGAGTGTTTGATTGGCTTTTTTACCCTTCCAATTCATGTAATGATATAAAACTTACGACTTTTTTAAATGTCACAAACATGAGACATGAAATGATGAAAAACAAGATGTTCTTATTAAAATTTATGGAACCGTCGTGAAACCTGATTAGAATTATGACAGACATGTTGCGAGACTAATCCATTAACCTTGAAATAGTGGCGTCCATGGCTGGACCAAAAAGTTGAGGCTTATTAACCATATAAGAAATACAAATGACATTAAAAGTCTTACTGAAAATCGTGCAACAAGGGAAGAGAATGGCAAAAAATGCACACAAATGGACCAAAGAAGAAGAAAAATTTTAACCTTTTTTAAAAAAAGCTACCCTCAGCACAATACAATGTATAATGGAATTCAGATTCTTGTTATATATTTCCTCTTATCTTAGATGGTTTTTGCAAAGTGGACGTGAAAATACCAGCAACAATGAACCGATTCATTTTATAATGGAGGAGTTTAACAGCACATCGTCCTCCCACAGAATTAGAAATTACGTCACGTTGTTCGGAAACTTTGTACAAAGCTGTCTTTATGCAGTAGTTTTCATATCTAGGAAGAAAAAGTTTTGTGAACGTGCCGGTAAATATTTGTTTAAAATACAATTAATCCTTCCTCGCAAAAAAATGTAGGGGCGCGTACCCATGTACGCGCGGTATATAATTGATTTTTTTATTAATATCATATTGATTTAAAATGCATATTTATACAATAATACGGTTAATAAAATTCATAAACATTTTACCATATTTGTTAAAAATCATCCTTTAGATATACTTTTTCATAATTGTCTCCTTGGGTCATTATTATTTCCTTTCACTCACAGATATATCAAAAGAAATCTTGCGAATAAATATAACTTTTCATTCTAAATAAAGCTATCAAGTCCTTCCCCTCATATTCTCTGTAGCAGAGTTAGCATAGCATTATTATTTTTTTTATTTTGATGTCTATTTTATTTATAATATTAATTATTTAATTTTACTGTCGCTAGAGTAATATTGTCATCAGAGGAAAGTATTTAGTTAAGTTTAGTTTTTTTTTAAATTTAATTGCAAGGGTTGAAAAAAGTGCCATTAACTGCTGACATGGGAAATATAAAAAAATATGTTTAAATATTTTGATGAATGTTATTACTATGAGTGTCGTCTATAAATAAGTAAATATTTATTCTTTCGGAACCTGCACGTAAAATTAACGACATTTTTACGTTAGTATTATTTTATTTCTAGTATTATTAATAATAATAAATTCTAAAGTATTATTTTTTAGTATTGTAGTGAAATTATCTCTAACTAAATAAAAATAAATTACGATCCGTTATTTTTGCGAGTGTGTGTACTGCTAGTAGGTAATTATATATATATATATATATAGGTAGAGTGTTTTTGACGGCCTGAAGAAAGCCGATTATAGCTGGGTTGGTTTGTTTTCTGTATGCCATTTGGGCGACCAGGGTCGATCCTTACTCCCAGGAATATAATTTCGGTGTTTAAGCCTTGAATTCAAACGAAATTATTATATTTAGATATTACTGGAAGAGTAAATAATAATCAAGTGCATTTTGGTGTCTCGCATTTTCGCTACACGATTTTCCCGTTACTAACTTTCGCTACGTGCGCACGCTGTAAGTGCGCAACTTCCGTTACAATGAAGATTTTACCCCGAATGCGCCAAAACAAAATAAATTCAAAAAAATAATATTGAATTAAATGTATATTTTACTTTGTGTTTTCATCATATAGTGGTAAAAAACTAACTCTCCATATTCAATTATTATTTTTTGTCTATAAAATTCAATTAAAATATATAATTCTACTACTTGACTGTATAAATATTAAAATTAGTATGGCAAAAGATGGAAAATTGGCCCTAAATTATTTGACACATTTTATGGATAGGACTGGCGATTGGTACTGTTATTTTGATTATGTTTAGATGCTTGAATTATGTATAACGATTCTAAACTAACCAATTTAAGACAAACGTTATTTATTGATTCTGGCAATGTACAATGTAGATAAGTGGAAACGTAGCGACATCTAGCGAGGATCCAGAAATGTGGTGGCCGCTCCTCTTCTGACGGATCCGTTTAAGACATCTGCCAAACCTATCAATATCGTTTCAGTATAACCGCCGTATTTGCATACCATCGCGTAGTATTATCCGCGTAATTTTTGTAAATCTTAATTCACTAAATTCAGTCGAAATATCGTCATCTGCCAACTCAGTACCTTAATCAATAATTATTCGAAGAAGAATGATAAGCCAATAAGAAGTCTAATCAGTATTAGTAAGACCATTCCCTAGCTTTGTCCGGTAAGAAGAAAGCGGGGGAAAGTTGCCTGGCAATCCCGTATTGCAAGCCTCAATACGATATTCTAAATAAATACATTTTTTTTTGTTTAAAAAAGGTGACTTACTTACTACAAAAACTTATTTTGTGTTCATTTTTTGCATCGTAACAACAAACATATTTTTTGCGCACATTCTTTTGAATGCGGTCTAGTTATAGGAAGGTTTATCATTGCGCATACAAATAAAAACTTTTTTATCTTATTTATAGACCGTATTATGCGTTCTGATATGTATGTGAAACCATAGGAAATGGACAATAATTTGACCTACCGTTCGATTTCCCATGTGTTTGACCCTGCAGTGAAGCATGGCTGATTGGCCCACGATGGCCGTGACGTTGCGGGGTGAAACATCGTCAAAGAAGGGTCTCTCGGGCTGCGCTGGAAACCTCTGCCTCGACTGTAGTTCCGAAGATAGGCCCGTTAGGCTGGCGGGACCTGAAAATAATACATAGTAAATAAAATTTAGCCAAGCGTCATTTAAAAAAAAAAAAAAATTAATGGAAATTCTTTATAGAAAATAAAATAAAAACAGTACATGTTACAGTGAAGTTAAAACTTGTGTTTGGGGACAGGAGTACATGATGCAAGTTACTGTAATGATAGTTCAACTTTTTGCAAAAATAAGTCAGAAATATTGAAACAAAAATGCAAAACATTGATATTGCATATCTCCATAACTATTAATATTAGGTCATGGTTGCTTGAACATTTTAGACATAGGTAGCAATCTAATGGCAAGGTTTTTGCTGCTAGTTCTGGTATACCCTGTATATTACAACAATTTAGATTTTAAATGAAGTAAAGATAATATAAGCGATATAAACATTTAAAAACTGCGTGATTATAGTATATTTCCCAATCAATATATTTTTTAGGCACAATACAGTATTCTCAATGTAACTTGAAGCGCATCGTCACACGAAATTTGAGATGAAAATAACTTAAGTCCCAAGAGAACATGTATTTAAAAGGTAGTTGTTTAATATAACGACGAAGGGTTTAAGGGTGATTAGACAACAATTTATATTTTTGAAGATCGGATAACAATTTTCAGTGCAATTTCATTTTGGTGTCTTCTAATGAAAAATTACAAGGATCTGCTAATTTTTTTCAAGTGCAGTTTTGCATCCGTTCAAGCAACCAATAAAGATTCGAATATAAATATGTAATTTCAATTGTTTGCCGTGTGCAACATCTTTAAATAAATTTACTGTTTAGGAAGTTTGTATAACTCTTATATAAGTACACAAATGAAAATAAAAACATACTCGTTAATTAGTACTGCTCTGTTAATATTTATGAGTCAAAGTTCGCATTTTATCAATCTAACCGTTTGAAATTTAATTACTTGGATTTATATGAAGTCTTTATGCCTGTAAAAGGTTTTTATAGATATAATTTATAATTAATAATATATAATCTTGGTTGACTGGGTTATATATAACACAATTAACATAAATTAGAAATCTGTATATTACAATATTTTGATCATATCATGAGATATCCAGAAAAATGAGATCCAACATCTCATAATTCATGATGTATTAGTAAGCAAAAAATGCCTTGAATGATGAAGTGTCATAAAAAATCTAAAAGAGTAGTCACAGATGTTCCCAATCTAACTATTTTGATCTGTAAGAAATAAAAAACATGAAAAAAAGTCAACATGTTTCGCGGTTAAACACTAGAAGAAGAAAACAATAAATAGAACAGAAGTAATAGATATTTGCTTGTAACAATTTTAGTTTATATTGAAAAGTGTGAGCCAAATAATTAACCGAGAAATGGTAGATAGCAGAGGTTTCGCTATATTTAAGAATTTTCTCAGAATACTCTGCGGATGCGAAGTAAAGCCCTCAAACCGAAAATAATGGGCACAAACAAAATGAAAAGAACCGGACGACTTGCATAAAGACCGGAACGATAGAATTAAAAAAGAAGGAATAGAAAACCGGAAATACGGTTGGAGGAAACCGGAAATTCAGACGTAACGAGAAAGCTGTTCGCCGGTCAGTAGATGCAACTTTATAAATTGCCGGTCAACCGTGGTATTGCGATATGCCTCGTTTGCGAATTTTACGATTGCGTTTCAAATTTATTTTAAAATTGCAATATTATTCCTTTTTAAAATTCAACATAAATCATTAAAAAGGATTCTTGGGGTTAATACAAATGAAATTCACGAAAGAGATGCAGAATAAATAAAATACGATGTTTTGTTTACCAAAAATAAATAAAGATACGAATTTTCCTCGGAAAATGCATAAAAAATGTATAATATATCATTGATTTTTAATAAAGGTTAAGATACATTTATATATAATTTTAAGTGCAATAAAAAAGGCCTTGTTTTAAATCCTGGTGGGTATTCTGTTTTTTAGGAACGAACAATTCTGATCTTTGCACATCTTCATATTTGCTTTGATTTAATTAACAAGAAACTATATTAGTTCTACGTCTACCTTAGAACCACATCTTCACCTAATGTATAGAAAATATTTCCACGGTTTCTCATTTATCATCCTTTGTTGAAAAGTTTTTAAATTAAACTTGAATTTTTTCATAACCTAACTACCTTGATTTTATGTATCATAGCGCTCATCGGGAAATTTACTTTTACAAGAAAATTGAAAAATTTCACATTGTTTTTATTCCAGTGTGATATTTCATATTAATTTATTGACTCAGGCAATAAAAAGACAATACATTAATTGCTGGAACTTTAGTAAAAGTGTTGGTTTAAGAATATCATTAAATTCGTAATAAGAAGAAAAAAATATATTAAACCATTTAAAAATCAATTAGATGTAAATTATTACAAAAGACACAATACACTGAATATTTTTTCTATTAAATCTGATAAATTTGGGTCTAGTGTATTTTATCTCAATAATTACTATTTACTGTGGTTGTTTAAAATCTGCATAACATTGTTTGATATTTTTAAAGCGTAAAATGGTTTCCAAATGAGATACAATCGAGTTTCGCTCGGTTAAGAGGCACATGAAACGTGCCTTATTCTGCAAATCTAGAATAAGCAGTTATTTCCTCACACGGGATGTTACAAGGGGATGCATCATAGGGGTGGGTTTTGAAACATAAGTTTTCACAGAGAAACGACATTTCTTTGAGTGCTTTTCAATAACACTTTTCGTGTGTAAAAGGTTGGATATGAAAATCGGACTGACCAAACGAAGAATACTTTATGAATAATAAAACGGGGAAGGGAGCGATAAGGTTATCTTTATGATTTGACCTTAACTGTTTGAATAATGGTTTATCTTAAAAGGAGTTGAATTATTTAAATATAATTTGGACAGAATTCTACTCCATTGTCTTATTAATAACACACAAGTGTCTCCTTTCAATACGGTGAGAAGTTCATAACAATATTAGGTGAGTAGTGTTATAGCAAAGTGTCGTGTCATTGATTGCCTTTTTTTAATCTAGCTGCATCGTCACACCACACATACAATAATTTGACTCCAGACATGGATCATGAAGAGGTATCCATTCTTCGGATACATGCTTGACAATGTCAAATATTACATTCTTCAGCTTAGATTCCATTGAAAAACGTTTCTGTGACTTTTATAATTCAAGTACCTTCACATAACACAATTTCAACTGTGATTATGATACATATTAGTTTATTGAGAAAAATAGAGTAAAAATATATATGAATGTAATCTGGCAACACGCGTTCGTTATTAGTTTTGTTAATAAATTTTAAAGCACCAGCACTCACGAAACAAATAATAATGTACGCGCAACAGCTCTGCATTTATTTTAAATAGACTTGAATTCTACAATGGCACTATTTTCACGAGTACACTCTCCCGTTGGTAAGATTTGTTTCCGCTTTTTTATTATTTTGTTCTATTTCCAAAACAATGAATAAACTTTGAAGTACATTTTGATCACGTAATAAACCAAACAAAAAGTATATATACCTTTTAAATCAGTACTAGCTATTAGCGAAGGGAAAAACTTCATTTCAAAATGAAGACTACAACACACACACGTTCACCAGTTTGAAGACTACAAAGTGTACACTACAATTGTAGTAAAAACTACTTGAAGTGAAGTAATTGTAGTACTACGAAATGAAGTGAAGTAAATGAAGTGAAGTAAGTGAAGTGAAGTAATTGAAGTGAAGTAATTGAAGTGAAGTAAATGAAGTGAAGTAATTGTAATAATAATGAAGTGAAGTAATGAAATGAAGTAATAGTGAAGTAAATTTTTAAATGAAGTGAAGTATTTTTTCCCAAATAAAAATTTGGCGACCTAAAAAAAAAAAGGTCGCCAGCCAGATTTTCAAACCATGGGGGGGGCTTTTACAGTTTCCAGAGGATTTCTCCGTTTACCTACATCAACTTCCCAAAAATTTCTTCATAGCTCCCTTAATTTTTAAAAGCATGGGGGGGGGGGGTTGTTACGAATTCCAGAAAATTCTTCATATATCTACATCAACTTTCCAAAAATTTCACGTAAAAAATACAATATTTAAAATGGGTTTCTCATACTTTCGATAACTTTGAAGTGTATGTACTTTGTAGTGTTCGCTTTGAAATGAAGTGTACTATTTGAAGATTATACTTTCAATAACTTTGGTATTTGTAGTTTTTAGTGTGCACTACACATCAAAATGTGCGAAGTGTGCACTTCAATGTAGTAGTGAGTACAGAGCGGACCCATCACTACTAGCTATAACCCATCAAGAATGAAGTACTTTTATCAAATTATTTCGGCCGCCAGCTAAGGCTGTGGAAACAGCGCTATCCAGAGTACGTAGCGTCTTGATAACGTTAATGATGGACATAATTAAATAGAATTACGTTTTTTTGCTTCCTTTACCTCATTATTATATGAACCATCTGTTGCGTAGATAATTATGATTAATACTAATGACATATGGGATATAGTAAATGATGCACCTATTTGTTTTAATTTTCGTAAAACTGAAATATTAAAAACAATCTTAAAAAAAAGAAAAAATGTCGATTGCTTAATTGCTAGTAATATATTACTACTTTTTACAAAATTTTACAAAAATCACAAAGTTACACTAACCTTTCAGAAAATAAATATTTTATTTTAAATATTTAATGGAAAAACGTATGAAATATAATTGAGTAAATATTTACAATAATAATTTTTGTAAAATACGAATTTATATGAAAAATGCTTCATATAAAATACGCATTGATAGTTATATTTTTAGAAAACTGTAAAATATGTCCTTAGAATTCGTGAAACACTTTTTATTTAAACATCCTCAACTTACATTTTGATAAAAAATTACTTTTTGCAGCAAGATTCTGAGAATAATTTGTGAGTTCTATTCTCTTAAATCTGCGTCACAAACATTTCAAAAAAATTATTTAGTACTTGAAAAGGTTAAATGGAAAGTGGAAAGAAAATATAATTTTTTTAATATTTGTTAGAACAACGACCTATATAAATAAATGAGCGAATTTAACTGATTAATTCTACGAAGCTGACGGACGCAACAAAGAGACTACAGGCACCTACACCGAAGAGTAGAGAAATTCCAGTGGAAGATTGCCTACTAGATGGACGAGCATGTCGAGGTTCGCACAAACAATTGCTCAATCCAGGAAGCTATCAGGAATGCTGTAGATTGGAAGAGATGTCGCCGGATAGTTACAGCTGAGATTATTTCATCGTCATAACAATTTTAATTATATTGCAAAGATCACAACAAAGAAGAAGAACAAAACAAAATTTTAAAAGGTAGAATATGCTAATTCACAATATTTTTTAATTATGTCCATATTTTTAAGAACACAATTACTATACTTTGTCCCCAACGGTATCATCATTATTTTAAACAAATGATGTGTCTTGAGGTTGCCCTGAGATAAAAAAGGCTTCCATAGTTACTTCTTATACAAATAGCTTCCATATATATACATATACAAAAAATTCCTACACAAATAGCTTCGGCTCTGTGAAACATCTAAAATATATCTTAATTTATGATATTCTATTTGATTTATTACACTAAAATATAGTTTGGCATCAACCTTAGCTAACTTTAAATTATAATGTGAAATTTTTATTCTCAATTTATCAGTTTTATATTTAAATGTCGAAAAATAAAGAGTGATTGAAATTTAAGAGGTCCGAGTAATTGACACAGCACAGGAAATAAAGTAACGTAAGAGCGTTCGAGTGATTGGCCCCCGAACCAATTAGTAAAAAGGGGATGAAATAAAAGATTGGTCCTTGTGCCACTTTTCTACAATCAATCTTCAAAGACCACCATTTTATATATATTTTGATATGTAACATCTTTCCTCTCACTTTCCTGCAATCCGTGGCAGTTGTTTCGTGACAAAGGATGGAAATTCGTAACAGAAAATAAGACGCGCGCAATTTCATTTAAAAAATCATTGTTTATAAACAAATCAATGTCCAGCAAGTGCCATCACAGCGAAGACGCATATTACCAGCTAATGCTTCTGATTTTGTATATATGTTGCGAGATTGGTGTCAAGCGCGTGGATGTTGTAACTTTGATTATATCTTCGAAACTATCCAATAAAAAATTCTTTTTTTTTTACATTCATGTAAACAATAACTACCCTTAATGATTTACATTCTCAATACTTATGTAATTTATGTATTATTTTTAAATATTTATTCAAATTTTTCATACAATATGTATGGTGGCACACTACCGCCATGCATGAAAATAAATAAAAACATATAATTGACCAAACACATTTCTAAACAAAATGCGTATACGGTACCTACCTAGTGCGGCAAAATTCAATAATAAACAAATGCACATACATTTTCTTTACTTGTATTTACTCATTAATAAATATGTAGGTATTAGTTTTTTATGTTAATTTATAAATAATTTATTAGTAAATTATGTTAATTTCTGTTGGTGCTCAATTGATATTTTTAATTATGAGATGTCAAATGTTACACATCATATGCGACTACTTTAAGGCTAGCTCGTTTTTTTTAAATTATTTTAAATTTTATAATTTATAAGACCAAGCGGGTCACAGCTAGTAGTCTTCTCCAACAATGTGAAATATATATTTTTTCAATATTAAAATTAAAATGTAATTCCCGCGCAGGTGCTACAACAAAGCACTGCAACAGTTAATGCTGCCAAAAAATAACAAACACACAATGTATGGAAGTAGCCCGCTGTAGCAGTGCTTAATCCTCTGCCAGGACAGTTCAGAGTGTTTTCACTACGAAAAAAGATGAGCATTTACGGTCCGTTGCGTGGCTTTTCGAGTTTGGACTTTGGAACCCAACATTTACATTCAACTTTCAAAAATGTCGGGCCCAAATGCGCGATTGCAAAGTTTAATATAAAATACACCACTTTTAAAAATTATTTGGTGTTTTTCTGGATGTCTGATTAATCAATGAATACAATAAATTGTATAATATTTCGAATGTTATCGACACAACAGATATCAATTGTATTGGGGTATTAAAGCAATGGCAGCTAAATCTAATCAATTAATAACTTATTTAAATATTATTATTATTATTATATATAGATAAAAAATTTATTTAGAACGTACTAAATTATAGATTTAATGTATCTATCTATGTTTTCCAAAATCTTGTTTCCTATAAATCGAAATATGTTTCTTATAAAATCTTGAAATCATTAAATTCTAAATTCATAATCCTCGATGACTGCGTTAATTTATTTTTTGGATATTGCTTGCTGGATTTTGCTTTTATACCCCTTAATTCTTGTTCGATTCAATCAAATCTTGTTCTTTTCACAACAAAATCTCTTTAAGTAACATAAATGCGTATGTTGATATTTCTCTCCGTTCTTATTGCATATTCATTACCGTGAATATGCAATAAGAACGTATAATATTCTTCATGCAAGGCAATATAGCCATATTTTCAGACTGCAATTGGAATTCAAAAATGACATTTTATTTCAATTAACGACATAATCATTCATGCAACAGATTAAACAAATTCCTGGTACGTATGATTATGCAATGTAATAATGATGTAATACCTATGATATTATTTACATGACATTATGGTATACTTACCATCATGCACAAATGTATGGGCATGACTTTCCTGCGTTTGAGCTAAACTATTTTAAATAAAATTAAATAAAATAATTATTAGTAAAAACAGCATTAAGCTCTTCGGGTCCAGTGTCGCCCATAGGAGACTTTTTTTTTTCGACAGTTGGAAAAAATCTCTCAGATCAACGTTTAGCATTGTGTCCTATTACAAATTAGTTGAGACAATATATTGAATGCCAAATTTAAATATTTTAAGACCTGTAAAAAACTTTCTTTTAAGATGTATTAAAGAACCAATTTCGATTATCCTTTGAGTCCGAAGAGATTAGATTCAATAGCGCCACTATCCAATTGAGATTATCTAAGTAAATTGTAAAAAAAACTCTTAAATTTAAAATGCCTTTGAAACACACAAACATGCTTTGACAATCAGTTTGCAAATGTGAACATGACACTCTTTGTCTGGTGATTGTATCCAAACACGTCGCCGTGTTTTCTCGCCGATACAGAAATATTAGGCAACATAATCAAGAACGTTTTTAGGTTTCTATGACCACTCAAAATCTTCTGGTTTGTGTC